>JAGKQL010000976.1:0-30723 GCA_018398635.1 Cyprinodon brontotheroides
CTCTGGAGGAGCTTAACCTGGGAGATTGCCTGCCTGCCCAAGTAAGCCAAACCTGAAGATCTCAGCCTGGACTCCAATCAGCTCTCTGGGAAGAGCTAGGAAACAACTCTGATCCGTCAATCCCTAGCTAGAAGCTAGACGCTGTTGCTGCTGAACTCTCTGTTGGCCCCTCCGTCTCTGGACCCAACCGGTTCCCCCTCTCAAGGATCTATCAGAACCTCTTCAAGGTATCAACATAATTCAACTCACCAGTTCAGCCATTTTAGTCCCTGGCTAACCAAACTCTCATCTCCTTCAGAAACTATGAGACCTGTCCCGGACCGGCACCTGAACCAGTGTTATTTACTTTGTGTACACTTCTTCAAATAAACATTGTTAAACTTTTCCTCCGTCTCCGTAAGTGTTCTGCATGTGGGTTTAACATAGTGAACCGATCATGACAATGAGACTGACAGTCTGCCACATCAGCTTCACATTTACCATTTTGGGTGCTGCAGAAGCCGTTTTTCGGCAAATAACGTATTTATAGTACGTCTAAGTAGATTGTTGTTTTAATATTGTGATGTCATTGCTGAATAAAATGCATTGAAACTCATTGAGGCCAGTGGCACCCGCCACTACGAAGTCACTAGGGTGACAGGATCTGCTGGCACCTGCCACTAGTGTGGCAGTCCGGCTGTCCTGCCACTAGGCTTCCTGATCAACTCCCAGGTTTACTGACACCATTTGTGGGGGCCTGCAAAAGCCGCTTTTTGTGTAATAACATATTTAAATATGTATTTATTTATTTATTTTTAACTTGATGTTTTCGGCAATTAACGTATTATAGTATCTCTAAGTAGCTTGATGTTTTAATAATAAGTTATTGTGCTTAATAAACTTATTAAGTCACATTTACTTTATAGAAAGAAGAAATTCATCTGCCAATAGGAAGCCAGAGATATCTGCCACTATGCTGACACAAGGGTCACAGTTTCTGCTGGCACCTGCCACTAGCGTGACAGTCACATCACAATATTGAAACAACAATGTACATAGAGGTACTATAAATAAGTTATTTGCTGGAAAACGGCTTCTGCAGCAGCCAAAATGGTGTGAGTAATATTCCGTGCCAGCCATTGCTAAGCAGTGTCAGCCCGACGAGCCACCAGAAGTGCCACTACGAGCCACAGGAAGTGCCACTACGAGTCACAGGAAGTGTCACAACGAGTACCGGGAGTGTCGCAACGAGCCACAGGAAGTGTCACATGAGCCACTTGAAGTGTCACAACATTGCCACTGCCAAGAATTGAGCTTGGCCCTGCTGCAGTTCAGAGGGTCCCAAGCCTGTCTTTGCCTAGGGCCCCAAATTTCCTAAATCCGCTCCTGGATGTAAGAAAACACCTCACCTAAAACTGTGTACCTGGTGAGTTTGCTCACATATCACCTCCAAGAATAATGCTGTTTTCCTCACTGAGCATTTGAAGCTTTGTAGATTGCCATTCACTCCAGCTGTGAATTAAAGCTGGTTCCAGGTATGTTCTGGTATGTCCTCTGAAAGCATCATACGTGTGTCTTATCAGCTTTATTGCATCAAACATCTATAAAATAATTAAATGTGGATCAGTTGGAAAGTCATCAGTGAAATACAAACACTTCCTGTAGGGGACAATGATCACAATGATACATTTTTCATCTTTGAAAATGAATCTCCGCAAAAGTAAATAGCAGCAGACAGCTGAAGGTAAGTGGGGTGACTTACAAATTGCTCAGTGCCGAACTGCTGTGATACAACATATACTTAACTAATCAGTCATATCTTTTGTATATAGACCCAACAAAAAAACGTTTACCAGCATCCCTGACAAAACTAAATGTAAGTCATTAAGTCATTTGCAGAATACTTCTTTAATTTTTTTTTAATGGCTCAAAAATAAACCCAGTCATCAAGTAATTGGACAGCAATTTTCTGCTAAATGCTACCCAGTAATAATGCACATAAACACCATAACACATCTGCTAATATTCATAAAACATAAGAATTATGAGAACCTTTACCTTTGATTCATTGGTGAGGTCTTAATGTAGTAAAAGAAAGCTGCATCTTGTGAGACGCCACACTCGGGGGATCTGTTTAGCACACTGCTACTTTTGACCGTGGTTGTTTTTGTTGTTCTTGAGATGTGCTCTGAAATAACTTTAAATGATAAAGGTAACGTTACTCCTTGTTTCCACTTCTAAAAGTGGTAACACAATCGACTTAGGTGGTTAACATTACGAACAACGAAATGAACAGGGAAATGAACTAACATTACACCCATTGCTAACAAACTGAGTCGTAACACATTCTGCATGCTGATACATATGATATGCTAGCATTGCTATCAACAGGAATTTAGCAAATCTTGCTTTGAACTGTCCAAGATCTTGAAAGCTGTCTTCGGTAAAATGCTTAGAGCAAATGAACAGCTGAGCATCAAACTTTGCAGGGTTTTTCTGATAGACAATCATAATCAATGCCTGTTGAGTCTTTGGATCCTTGGAAAGACTGTGAAAAATGTCCCCTTTTTCTGTGCAGCTTGGAACACTGCATTTACGCCCATGGCCCTGGCTCATTTTCAACAGAGAATCTGCCTGCTTTCTAATTATTTTAGAAGTAAACCCAACTGTAGGCTAAACAGCTAAACTAGTGTCTTACATCTTTACGACCTCTATTCATGTTCTTGGGCCCAGTGGGCTGGTCTGTATGTAAAATTTGGGGCGTGACTAAAGTACAGGCAAGAACCAAAAAAGGCAGCATCCCTGAGTTTATATCAACTTGAGGCTTCGTTTGTTTTACAGTGGGAGTTTGGAATTATGAAATTTGCATAGAAAGGAGGTATCGATGGGGTTTAAACTTCTTCGTACGTCCATTTTACCACTGATCTATTGTTATTCATCTATGACAATGTAAACTATGTTTTGCATTGTATGAAATGTCCTTTAAAGACATTTCTTTCTGAGCTTGAAGAATTGCTTCTGTGTACGGGCCTGTTGATGAAACCATGGATTCAAACACTGAAATCTGTCCGGCCAACAGCTTGTCTACTTCAGGCTCTATCATGTGTCTGCTCTGAAGGATTCTGAATGGATCACTAAGCTCTGTGAATGCTTCATACATGACTGCAAGAAAGAAAACAAAGGATATGGAGTTGAGATCTTCATATATTTCACTTTGTTTTACTCTCTCTGTTGAATCCCTCTTCACATCAATACCTGAAGAAGAAACATGCACCCTGAGCATTTTGTACATGTCCCATATCGCTCTTAGAGTTCTCTCACTTGAAGTAAACCAGCAAAAAGTAAGGATATGCTGTTGAAGATTCTCAGTCATCCAAGTCATAGTCACTCCAAACAAGTTAAAACACAATCCACTGGAATTTGTCTTCAAGTTTGAAGATCTTTTGCTTCCCATCCAGGAAGCTTTTTCAATTCAAACTGGCGGTACTAGCGTTGAGTTTGAGGCTTTATACAGGAGCCCAACAAAGCCTTGTTTTTCATTAGAAAACTTGGAAACAAAGTCCAGTGGATTGTTTTTTTAACTTTTTTGGAAGAACAGTGGGGATACATTCTGACAAGAAGGCACTGATCAATAGTCTGTGCACAGTGATATAACTCTCTCTGGTTCTTAGATGAGGTTTGATATAGACTGAATAGACACCGGCTCAGTCCCAGCTATCTGGGCCAGATTTAACCAGTTCATGTTCTCGGGGGCCAGTGGTTAGAGAGGGTTTTAGTGTTTCATAGTTTTCCTGATTTCCTGATAAATTTCTGTCTTTTATCCACAGACCGTGCCCTGTTTGCTCAGTGGAGAGAGCGAGTTTTTAGCGCACCACAGTGTTCCTGTTATCCTCAACTGTTCTGCCTCTCAACTATTGAGCTTGTCTGTTCCCATCTAAACCTTCTGCCTGAACACTTTGTGGACTCTTGGAACCCTGGACCAGGTTGTTCCTGTTCTCATCGGTATCCCTGAACAGGCTTTGCACACCTGGACCTCCGAGCCTTCCTGTTCTGATCAGTTTCCCTGATCTTGTACAGACTCCTGCTTGCCCTCCAGGACTGAGTTAACTCTGCGCATCTGATTGGCAACCAATCTATTGAGGTGAAATGAACTGTCAAATCAGGTAAGTGTTTCTCATGGATAATCATTCTCTGTCAGATTATCATGGTCACTTATCTGAGTTTTTCTCCAACCAGAGGTTCCAGTGATGGGCGGTTCCCCACCGCAGCAGTTGTAGATACACATCCCTCTTCTGTTTTGCATTTTTAAAAATAAACGCTTTTAATTTCTCCCACTGTCTGTCCTGCCTGAAAATTCTGTCCCATTTCCTGAAAACTGTATATTTCAGAAGAAACAGGAACAAGTTGAAACCAATTACTTTCATGGGAGAACCAGTGGAGATGGTTGCGGAGTATGAATACCTTGCATTTCACTTTGACAACAAAGTCGACTGCAGACACAACTCTGAATACAAGAAGAGACAGAGCAGATTTTACTTCCTAAGGAAGCTTAGGTCCTTCGGCGTTTGCAACATGATGCTATATAAGAGAGTGTGATCTCTTTTTCTATCATCTGCTGGGGTAACAGTATTAGAGCTAATAACATAAAAGGCTCAACAAGCTAATAAAGAAGGCCCGCTCTGTTCATCTACAGTAGACCCTCTGGAGATTATTTTATAAGGAGGAATTCTTCATAAATTAGAAAGAAATTATGGACAACTGCAAATTTTCTCTTCTGGAGATTTTTAAACAAAAAAAATTTGTCTTCAGTCAGAGACTTCTCCAGATCCAGTGCGAGACAGACTGCTACAAAAGATCCTTCCTGCCTACAGCTATTAACACCTACAACATCTGTTTAAAGAAATAACTTATCAGTTACTGCAAGATTTAATTTAACTTTTGGATTAATTAATAATTTTTACATTAATACCTTTTTAATTTCTACTGCTTTTATGTAGCATCTTGAATCTGTTCTTTGCTTTCCTTCTCATATAAATTTCCTTTTCTTCCCTTCTCATCACCAAATCCAGTAATTAAACATCCTCTACAATACATAATCTTGCCATCCTAGGACCTTGCTCTCTCAGAGCCCCAAGTAAGTCTACTTTGTGACACACCTTGCATCCAATGTTTCTGCCTTGGCCAGTTGATCTGTGAGCAAAAATACTGCACTTGATCCTTTGGCTGCTGGTGATCCTGTCTTACATTTTTGTTGACTTCTCTTTTGGCAGCTAAATCAACAGCAAGAGGTGTTTGTGCGGTATCAGGTACCCAATGGAAGTGCATGTGCTAACGTTAGCTTGCTGAGTCAGTCCTCCCTCTTCATATGTAGAGCCAGAGGGCTGTTTGAGAGTGCTGCAGCTGCTATCATCTAACTCTACTCCTGTTTGTGTCTTTTAACCCTCTTTTGAAGCCAATTCAACATCATCCCTTTCCTTTAACTTCTCCTGTTCTCTCCAACACTGACACACACCTACTGTACAAATCAGGACACCTTCAGTGTGATCATCTGATTGCCCCAGGACGGGAGAAGAAGCGTTTATTTCAAAGATCAAATTGACATGCTGTCCTCAGTACACAATGTAACATCAGCGCTGAACATTTCAACAGAACACATCTGGCTTTTCTTTTCTCAACTCGTCATTCAAATCTGGGCGTTTATATAGTTTCAACATTGCACTGTGTGGATGCACGCGCACGACTGGACGCTCTGTAGAACCTTCTGGGAGTTCTTGTCCTGTGACCGGATTGCATGCGCGTGGGCCTGAAAGACCCTGCTTTGTCAAGACTTGTGACTTCTAGTTTGTAAACATCCTGTTATTGGCGCATGACGACCAGCTCCCAAACAACTTGTTATTGCAAGGATTGCCGCATGACTTCCAACTCGTAAACATGTTGTTATTGCCAAGATTGGTGCATGACTTCCAATCCTGCTTGCTCTGTGTTATCAAGTGAGCTTAAGGTCACAATAACATAAGACAACACAATATGCTTCTACATTCCCTCCTGTAGTTCATTGAAAATGAAGTACTAATGAGAATTTGCATAGTGATGGTAATATTACGCAACTAAGTGCACTTACGTGTATGTGAAGTTTAAATGAAACGGTATCTAAGTGTTACCGACGCAGCCCAGTATGGATGCAAGTTGAGAAAAAAATTAAATTAAATGTCATGATTAATAACAAAACTAAAGTGAATAACAAAACAAAGTGAATATTACTGAACCTTCAAAGAAAGATCATCATTTTCCACATGGCCATGATTCGATTAGTATGGGATCGAAAACCCCTTTTTCGTCCTGTGGGCATCTTACTCTTTCATTTCATACTCATGTAAGAGGAAACTATCCCATCGACCCATGCTTCCCCCAAACATCCATCCTTCCTCCGGCGTCGGCCGTAGCACAAATCGCATCCTGACCATGCTACTCATGATGATCTGTGAAACCAACACTGTTTGAACCCTTCAACCCAATCTTGATATTACTTAATATGTGAAGGATAACTATTCAAAACATTTCAAATAACTCGAACTTAGTTATAGTGTATTGTAGTATATAAGGCTAGGTAAATGAAAGAAAAAAGAAAAATTAAGTAGGTCAGTCAGTCAGTAGTCTGAGTCCCCAGTCCTCTAAACAGCCGCCCATGTATAGCTTACCATGTAAAATAATAAGACAGTAATACAGATTATAATGCAGAATAATAATGGCATAATACAGATTATAATGCAGGATAATGGAACGTTACATCATCAAGATTATTTTACTGAATACAAAATGATTGATGCTGGTGATTTCTTCTTATCTGTGAAAAATCAAAAATATAGTTCTTTCACTTCAGGGACTTGTCCCTGGCCTTCAAAGCATGAACACAGGAGCACGCGTTCACGCCTTCAGCATTCTTGCAGCGGCTGTTAGATGGTTCATAGTTGGGCAGTCCCTGGTCCCGGGTCGGTCGTCATCCATTTGTAAACCGTCATCGTTATCCATCTCCTCATAATAGGCAAGATGCAACACACAAGCAGAAAAAACACAATCAGTGTAATTGTCACAATCACCCCAGTCTTAACTGCAAGTGTTCCCCATTCTCCTAAAATTTGCTCCAGGCTCTTTAAGGACAAACCACTATGGCCAGCATTTTGTTGCATTTCTATTTTTAGCTTGTTTAGTTTAGCTAATACTGTGTGAAAGGTTCCTGTTGGTGCAGTATTCAAAGGTATGTAAGTACAGCATTCGGTACCAATAAGATGACAAACTCCTCCCATTTTGGCCAAAATATAATCTAAAGCTTGTCTATTTTGAATTGCCATTCTACTGGTCTCATGTAATTGGTCACCTATTGCCATAAATCCTTCCACTGTGAAGTTAACCATTCTTTGTTGATTATAGTAAACATAGTTTATCCATTCAACGTTTTTATTAATTGCAACCCAAGGCACAATGGATTCTAGTCCTGCAATGACCTCATGTCGTGCTTTAAATTCATTTGGGATACCTCTAGGCTGTCCAATTAAATCCAAATAAACCTCTTCATTAAGTCCGTAATTCTGTATGCTTCTGCGAGATCTTGTTTTGTTGCTCTCTAACCCAATTAAGTCTTTAACTCCTTCATACACTAGGGTAATGGGTACCTTCATTCTAACTAAGGCACAGAGTCCAACCCACTTAAGGGGTAAGGTGTTTACCAGAATATCTTCACCGCACATCCAGTAACTGTCTGCTACTGGGTATGTTTGATCTCCTAAGAAAAACAAAGTTGGGATCGTCATAGTTATATTTTCACATTGTTGTTCCGCAAAGTCAAAGTTTTCATACCATATGGGTTTTTCTACAAAAACAGGAGTTACATTTGCATGTTTAAACCATGACACCACCCATGTTGTATTGCATTTCACTGTAGTATTACCTACATTGATTCCTCCATTGTCTGCAAAACCTCCACTGGCGAAACATTCGTATTCTGCACTATAATCAATTTCATAATTAGTAGGTGGGGCACTTTGTGTGGTGCTGAGGTTAAATTCAGCACACAAAGACTCAAATCTGTGTCCCTCCCAGTTTTCCAAGTATTGATGAGAATTTCGTGAACCATACAATAGTCTGCAACTTATCCCGCACATAGGTAATTTAAAGAATGACACAACATCACTTCCGGGAGTAAACTCACCTTTTTGACATTTACTTCTTTGCACCTCTGCACATTCTACAGAATTGTATTTTTCTGGAATAACAATCGGGGCTCCTCCAGGAGCACCGGAACAGATTAAACAATCATTTGCTGTTAATTCTTTAGCCGTATACCATAACCAATTATACCATGTATTCTGAACTGCCCTCTGCCATAGAGCATCACCTCTTGGTCTAAACCCATACCATCTAATGTCATGTAATCTATTCACAGATCTTGGGGTAGCAATATCTGTATGGCGTGCATTATAAAATGTATCAAGGTCTCCCTGATAATCGCGACAGCCCTGATTTTCAGAACAACCAAACTTGTTTGATCCCCCAACCTTTCTGGTTGTTCCTTCTTCTACAGGTGGCAGTGTCACCACTACAGTCTCCTCTTTTAATGGTAATTGGTCATCTACATTATTCGGTTGGTTATTGTTTTGGGATGTTTTGGCATCGCCTCCTTCCTGTTTGACATCATCTGCTGAGATGCGTGTTGATTGATGATCTACTTCTGTCTGCTTATCTATATTATCATTAGCATTCCTTCCTACCTTATTTGGGGAAGGCGTTGTTTTAAAGGTTGTAGTCGTCGCGCTAGTTGTGGTAGGTGTCTCTCGTGTGGGTGGAGGGTCATCTATTTTAGTGGGAATTCGGGGTGATGGGCCTTTATCATGCACTTCACTAGAAATCGGGAGCTGTTCTAAATTTGGAAGGTCTGCATTTATACGTCTTACTTGATCTCCATGTCCTGGTGTTGTCATAGAAATGTCGTCCTCTGGAGGAAGATTTGGAGAGCATGCATCGTCCTCTGGAAGAGTCTCATCTTCCGGGGTTGCCCATAGAAGACTGGACTCTATTCTCTCACCATCTGTTGATTCTACTCTTAACTCATATTCCTTCCCTACCAGGAAAGCTATCGCATCTGCTTCAACAAACACACCACAATTCGTCTTTCTAACCCCTAGGTTACAGTTTATGCCTTTTTCATCCTGTATCTTTTCATCAGGGAATGCAAATGAACCACACATTTGGCGTCTGTTAACGCCAGGCAACAAGCTAAAAATTATGAAGTTTCTTTTTGATAGGTCATAGTCTGCATCTTTATCTGCAACCTTTATCATTATTCTTCCTTTTACCTTAGTTACTTCACCGTCTAAATCAGTTATCCTTATGCGAGTGAGCTCACCTTCTCCTTGTACCTTTGCGTTTGTATTAGGGTTAGTCATTAACATGTTATAAGTATAAGTGTCGTCATATGCTAAACTAGGTTCAATTTTTACTACTATATCAAATCCAATGTCCGTTATATAAAACGTGATTTTACAAGGACCTCCATGGAAGTAAGGACCTACTGTCCTCACCTCTATGTCTCTTCCCTGTCGTCTTCCACACAATACTCTCGAGTCATGTTTAACTTCTGCTGCAAAAAGAGTGTTAGAGTCGAGGACAGCCTCAGTATCAACTATCCCAGCTTTCCATATCCATTTTAATTCTGCTTGTCTAATCGTGCGTTTTTTATGGATAAGTATTGGACTGTTTGAGCCTTTACTAAAACTAGTATGTTCTATTTTGGCTGGCAGAGATAGTGGCATGTGCTTGTCTGGATTGTCATTGCATGTGTTGTACTTATCTAATTGTTTGGAGATGGATCCCTCCTGTGATGCTGTCATCACCCGTCGTCTGGCGAGATGCCTCTTGGTCTTTGGTCTTCTGTAGTCAGGTCTCAGGATCGGGACTTCTTGTCGTTCAGTCGAGATTGGCTGGTTCCGTGGTGTCTGTTGCACCCTGCGACAGTCCATCTCTGTCTCCGCTGTCACCAGGTTCAGCACTTCTGCCAACACCCATAGTTGAACAAGTGTCAGTAACATCCTCATCGTCACCACCTGTTTGTTCACACACTTCACTTCTATCTTTCTTCACTTCGTCTTTCGTATGAACTTTAGTGCAGTGACTGAGGTGGTACCAAACGTTACTCCCCTCTATTTGTATTGCGGTTGGAGTTGCTCGCGTGACCTCATGTGGACCGTCCCATCTCACGTCACTCCACTTGCGCCGGAACCGCTTAACAAAAACCTGGTCCCCTGGCTCCACTGGTTTTTTCACCACAGTCTCTGGAGTGGATTGTCTGGCCTTTTCCTGCAAATAGATAGCTCTATGGATGGCAGTTAGTTGTTCAACATAACTTTTCATCTCTGTTTGCATTTGTTCAAGAGCAGAGCCCTCAAACGGCAGCCTCCATTGAGGCACAGGCATTGGTCTGCCAGTAAGCATTTCATGCGGGGTTAAATGTGTACTTCTATGAACTTGCATGCGGTAGCTCATAAGTGCTAGTGGCAAAGCATCAACCCAGTTAAGCTTAGTAGAAGCACAAATCTTCAATAGTTTTGCTTTCAAAGTACCGTTAACTCTTTCCACGATGCCTTGGCTTTGAGGGTGGTAAACCGCACCCAGTCGCTGCTTAATCTGCAACTTTTTCAACACACCTTTTAATGTTTTCTGTACAAAAGCCGGACCGTTATCAGAACTTATTTCAGAGGGTATCCCAAACCTTGGAATCACCTCATTTGCCAAAAACTTGATTGCTGTTTCTGCTCCCATTGTTTTTGATGGAACAGCCTCAACCCAACGGCTGAATCGATCAATAACAACAAGCATGTATCTTTTACCATTGACAGATTTTATCATGTCAACATAGTCCATCACCAGGTGTTTAAAGGGTCCTTCTGGAACTGGTATGTGACCTGTTGGTGATTTAATGCCTTTTCGAACGTTATGTTGTGCACATATTTCACATTGGCTCAAAGTTTCGTCAACCAATGCTCGCATGTATGGAGACCAATAACCTAGTTCGTTCAACTTGTTCAACACCTTTCCTCTATCACAATGATCTGGTCCATGTGATTCTGAAATTAACACTGTCAAAAGTGCCACTGGTGCCACCAAATGGCCAGTCTGTGACCTCCACAAACCTTTGTCACTTTCTGTACACCCTCTTTTCGCCCAAAGAGCCCGTTCAGCTGGACTCGCTTCCTGTTGCATCAGAATTAAATCTTCAGGTGTCACAAGAGGTTCTAAAGATGTGACTGTTGCTATAACAGCGGTCTGGCACCTGGATGCCTTCTTAGCGGCTTCGTCTGCTGCATTGTTTCCCTTCACTGTCAACTCACTGCCTCTCATATGCGCCTTACACTTTACTATTGCCAGTTTAGAAGGAAGCATCATTGCAGCGATCAGTTCTGTCAGTTGTGTTTTATGGTGTACTGGAGTACCGTCTGCTCTCCTGAAACCTCTCTGCTTCCACACAGCAGCGAACAGATAACAGACACCATGTGCATAAGCTGAGTCTGTATAAATGTTTGCTACTTTTCCTTTTGCTAACTTACATGCTTCTGTCAGAGCTTTAAGCTCTGCCAACTGAGCCTGAGCAAGGTTGCTCGCACATTTCAGCTTTAACTGTCACAAAATCATTACCTTTCTGTTCAACCACTGCAAATCCTGCATGGTTACCCAAGTGATCCCTGAAACAGGAACCATCAACAAAGTATGTAACTTCAGCATTCATTAGCGGGCTCGACTCCAAGTCTGGTCTTAGTCTGGTATACTTCATTGTTTCTGCTACACACTCATGAGGTTCTCCCTCAAATGGGAGAGGGATAGTGTTGGCAGGGTTTGTAGTGTGACATCTTTGGATGGTTATGTCTGGATATGTCAGAAGTGGCATATACTGTAAGCATCTTGCCTGTGTTATTACAAATTTACCATGGTTTATCAATTCAGCGATCTTGTGGTGTGTCAAGATCGTCACTGGATAACCCATAGTGATGGTGGCAGCTTTCTCATAAGCATGATAGACTGCTGCTAGTCCCTGATAACATGGTGGCCATCCTTGTGCCACATTGTCCAGTTTAGTACTATAGTAGGCAATAGCCTGTTTTCGACGACCCTCACAGCTTTCCTGCATTAGTACTGCTGAAACATACATGTCTTGTCTGTTAGCCACATACAGGTAAAATGGTTTTTCATAGTCTGGCATTGCCAGTGTTGGTGCAGTCTGCATGTCTTGTTTTAGTGATTCAAAAGCTATTTTTGCTTCTGGTGTCCATTTCAGTAAAGATTTTAGTGACTGGTTCTCTGACTCCTTCATGAGTTCTCTAAGTGGCGCTGTTTTTTCTGCATAGCCATCTATCCAGTCTGCATTGAAACCTGTCATTCCCAGGAACGTCATCATCTCACCGACTGTTCTTGGGCATGGGGCTTTACTCACACCTTCCAGCTGAGAAGGCGAGATAGCAATACTGCCCTGCGAAATCTGTCTACCTAGGTACTCAACTTGCGGTTGACAGTATTGTAGCTTTGTTTGTGAAACTTTGTGTCCTCCTTCAGCCAATCGCTGAAGTACTTTTATGGAGTCTTGGTGACAGTCCTCCAATGTTGGTGCACATATTAATAAGTCGTCTACATACTGTAGAAGGGTGCTTTTTATTTCGAGTCCTTCTAAGTCTTGTTTTAGGATTTGGTTAAACACATGTGGACTATGTTTGAAACCTTGAGGTAAGCGCTTGTAACTGTATTGTTTTCCTCTGTAGGTAAATGCGAACAAAAACCTTGATTTCTTAGCCAACGGGATGCTAAAGAAGGCTGAGCACAGGTCAATTACAGTGAAAAATTTAGTTCGTGGTGGCACCGCGCTTAACAACGTGTGCGGGTTTGGGACATCTGCAGGTGTATCTGTCACTATTTGGTTAATGGAGCGCAGGTCATGAACAAGACGGTATCTTGATTTATCTGCTTTTAGGACTGGAAAGATTGGAGTATTACACTGACTTGTTGTTTCCATCAGCACTCCAGCTTTTAACAGCCCTTCAATGGTTTTGCTGATGCCTTCCTCCGCCTCTGCTTTTAATGGGTACTGTGGACGGAATGGAAGAGTCACATTAGGTTTTAGTTCAACCTCAACTGGAGTGGCAGATTTTACAAGTCCCACATCCGTGTCATGCTTGGACCACAGATGATCTGGTATTTTTGTTAACATTTCATTTAACATTGAGTCTTCCACTAAAGGTTTGTCTTTTGTTTTTGATTGGTGGTTCTGTTCGACAGGCACTGTTATTACCTGTGGTTTCGCTGTCATCGTTTTGTCGCAAAGGATCTTTATCATTGAGGCATCATGCGTTTGAAATATTAGTGGGTTTTCTGTCTCTTCCCATTTTGCCTCTGATGCGTTTTTCATCATAGGTCCCAGATCTTTTGCGTGACCATTTTTATTCACAAACAGTGTGATGTGTGGTGCAGAATCTGGTACCTGGTACCATTCTGAGATGAAGTCATTTGGTGCAACATTTAACGCTGCACCTTGTTTGCCAATAACAATGTATTGTGTCACAAGGTCCACCATTTTGCCTTGTGTGTCTTTGTCCCATTGTTCTTCAAACTGTGTACTTTTAGAAATATCATAGAACATTGTACAATGATACTCCAATGCAGGTGGTTTTGCTTCTGGAATTTGTGCTTGAATGTATGTTCCCCATGTGGAGATCACATCCCCAACGGCTCCGCCAATGTCCCCAAGCCAATATACTTTAGCTTCAGGTGTTTGCATGTACATTTGGAGGTTCAGTCCAGTTCTATCAATATAAACACCTTGAGGGGAACACCAAATTCTTATTTTTAGTTTACATAATGCATCTCTTCCCAGCAGGTTAATTGGTGTATTTTCTGAAACTAAGATCGGTATTTTGATTTCATTTTCGTTGGCTGCTAGCCGGACAGGAGCTGTCATTTGTAGAAGTTGTATTTTTCCCGAGAACCCTACTGTTGAAACGAATTTATTAGACATGGGGAGATGAGTGGCATAATGTGGACGTACACAAGTATACGATGCTCCTGTATCGATCAGCATCGGCGTTTGTTTGTTTTCAATTTCAATTTGCATTATTGGTTCATGTTCACTGCCCGTGCTTACAACTGGGCATTCAGTTTCCCCAAGTCTCGGGTTCTCTGGGCACCCCTAAAATCCCCAATTTGGTATGTTTGATGGACCTCTGCTGGAGCCCCGCCGGAACCCACCGCGTGATCGTCTTTGATAAGAATCGTCTCTTTTTGGGCATTGATCAGCGATGTGTCCAGGTTCATTACATGTCCAGCACAGTCCAGGTGGTCTGGCATCATAGTTCCGACCCCTGTTTGACCAACCATGTCCTCTTTGCTGACGACCTCTGTTCCCATAGGGACGTGAGTTCCATGTTTGAGGGTAAACGTTCACTATTGGCTGTGGGGGCTGAGCAGGTGCTTGTGGTTTTATTTGATTAGTGTCTGTCTGGGGACGGCTACCTGGCGGTGCGGTAACTTCCCCATTTGGCATCATTGATGCCTGAGTTTTGGCTTTGGCTTTTTCTTGGAGCTCTCCCAATTGTAATTGTGCCAGCTTCCTCTGGACCGCCTTTTCCTGGTCCTTAGCCTTCTGCTCATCCTTTCTGTATTTTTCCACAGCATGCACTACATGATCTCGGAACTCTCTGTGTGGCATTGATGTTAGTCCCACTACATCCTCGAGTCTGCTACGCACTGGTGGTGGCATAACTTCAACAATGGCATTGCGAAACAGGGTGGTGAGCACTGGACTGTTCTCAATTTCTTCCTCAGTCTCTTGTTTCCACCTCTTTAATTGCCTTGCAACATATGTAGCAGGGTTCTCTGCTTCATCAAGCGTCTCTCCTTTGAGAGCCTTTGGGTCAACTTTAGTTGGGTATTCTGCTCTTAAAGCTTTCCACAGAGCAGTTCGAAAAGCGTTAAATTCAATGCCATCGGCTCTGTGACTCAGCATCCAAGCGTAGCTGTGTTTCAAAATGTTTTCCATAGCTGGTACACCAAGGCTGTGAGCCCAAACGGCTTTAATGTCTCCAAGTGCAAGCAATTTTCCTGTTGTTTCTTCCTCAAATGTTTTTATCCATTTGCTTGCACCTTCATTAATGTCAGGCAATCTGCTGACGAGCCCGACGAGGTCACCAGAAGCCCATGGAACATAGTGGGCAACTTGGCCTTTAATTAAAATTGGTGCCATCATACCTGCTTGAAATCTATCAGGTCGTTTAATGTGAGGCCTCAGTCTCATTTCTACGCCTCCTGCGTCTGCCATAGGCACGGCCCATCGCCTTATTGGCCTTGGAGGATCCGCTGGAGCTGTGGCCCCCCCATGGGTGGAGTTAATTGGTTCTGCTGCCTGCATATTAGTGGTTTGTTTTTCAATCTCTTTTTCCATTTCCTCAATTAGTGAATAGTCCTCCTCTCTTTCATCACCTTGTTCAAAATCATAAAAGTCTATCCAATATGTATCTCCTTTTGTTTTCCCATCATGTTCTGCATAACAGTTTATGATTTTGGTAGCTCCTTCTGGTCTTGCACTACCCCTGTGCACGGTTTGGGAAGCTTTTTGACCTGTAGGCTTATCTTTTCTGCTGGTACTGCAGAATTTTGGTTGCATATCTGCTAATGTAATTGGAGAAACTCTACTCCTCTGACCTGCTGCATGCTGAGCAGCATCGGTCATGATCTGACTTCCTCCTCTGGAGTTATTTTGGACAACATCAGCCTGTGGCTGACACCCTCCTGTGTCATGACCAGAATGATTTTGAGCATTAGTGTGCTCTTTAACGTCGCACACTCCAGTAGCACGTGGTAAGTTTTGAAAAGAATCGTCTTGTTCAGCAACTGCGTCTCTTTGGCTGCAATCATCATTTCTGTATCCAAAGTCACCTACTATATTTAGCGTCCCTGTCAGCGATGGATATATGCCAGAATATTTCAGCTCGTCGCCTTTTTTGTCCTCTGATTGCTTGTTTATTTCCATGAGTTGTTTCTTTAAGTTACTCCTGTATTGTTTTCCCTCATCTCTGAAGAAATCTAAGATCTTTAGCTCAAGCTCTCGTTTTTCTCGTCTTTTCTTTGATTTATCTTTTGCCTTGTAGTCTGAGATCCTTATTTCCATTTCATCACACAGATGTGGATCAAAGCTACCGTTTTCTGGCCAGGGTTGTGAGAGATGTTTGGTACGATTGTGCCACTTCTGAGAAACTTTTGGAATTTGTGCGACATATTCTGGATGCTTCAGTCCAATAATCACTGTCGGCAGATTAGACATTTTGTTTTATTTTATTTATTTATTTATCGTTCTATTTTACTTCAAAAGGGTTTAAAGGTTCTAAAGTTGTAAGTGTTTAGTTATATCAATAGCCTTTTGTTGTATAAATGCTAGGTTAGACTGTCATGCAGTACTTTAATGTTGCTGCACGAGCCCTTTAATGTTCTAACTTAAACCTGTATTATTATAGATAAGGTCTTTAGGAATGTGTAGTTATATACTAATCTTTAAAGTTCACACTTAAAATAGGAATCACAGAAAATGAAACAATGAACCAGACACCGAGCCAGCAATGAAAGCTTGCAATTGAAATCAGAAAAAACAATAAATCTTTGTCTGCAATTTAAGTTCACACAATGGAGCGCTATGTTCGAAAGTTATTTACCACACACAATGTCTTCATAAGATAAAAAAAAGGAGAAACGAACGAAGCTTCTGTATTTGAGAAGGGAGGGGTATACATATTAGTTGCATCATTCATAATGATACATCACTTATAATCCGTGACCGCCAGTTTCCACCAATTTCTATAAAGTTATGGTGCAATCTCGCTTCAGCAGATTACTATTAATCATCCAAAAACAAAAAATCCGAGCCAGATCTCGACAGCTACTATTTATCTCAAGATGCCAATTTATGCTGCAGCAAACATCCAGTGGCAAACAGACAATCGCCTGATACAGTTAGATGTGCGGGTAGCTTCCAAACAGCTTAAGTGATCTGCTTTATATCAGTCATTAAAATAGGAGAAAGGGATTTAACTCACCTCGTCTCCTAACGACTTTCTTCAGTGATCCTGAAGTGATCCTGGAGGGCGCCCCAAAGCTCACTCCTGCTGGCTGGAAGCCCCTGCACGTTAGTGGCCCCGGATCTTTCTCAGCCTGGCCAAATGCACCAAATGTCGTGGCTTGCAATGATGGAAGTCAAAAATCAGGACACCTTCAGTTGATCATCTGATTGCCCCAGGACGGGAGAAAGAGCGTTTATTTCAAAGATCGAATTGACATGCTGTCCTCAGTACACGTAACACAGCGCTGAACATTTCAACAGAACACATCTGGCTTTTCTCAACCGTCATCCAAATCTGGGCGTTTATATAGTTTCAACATTGCATGGTGTGGATGCACGCGCACGACTGGACGCTCTGTAGAACCTTCTGGGAGTTCTTGTCCTGTGACCCAATTGCATGCGCGTGGGCCTGAAAGACCCTGCTTTGTCAAGACTTGTGACTTCTAGTTTGTAAACATCCTGTTATTGCCGCATGACGACCAGCTCCCAAACAACTTGTTATTGCAAGGATTGCCGCATGACTTCCAACTCGTAAACATGTTGTTATTGCCAAGATTGGTGCATAACTTCCAATCCTGCTTGCTCTGTGTTATCAAGTGAGCTTAAGGTCACAATAACATAAGACAACACAATATGCTTCTATAATATATTATATGTATATGTACCTATGTACCTATAATGCGTCAGAGCGTCCGCCATCTTAAATGTGGCAAATCTGCAGTTTCTCAGTCACTTAAACAGTATCAGAGGGACTTTAATCTCTGAATATACTTTGTATTCGTACTATTTTTGTTTTGTAATATTACAAGTTTATTTTTTGTATCCCTTTAGCTTCATTCTCCTGAATTTATTCTCGTTACAAAATGCAGACCGTGGGCTCAATGTAGTTTGTTTGAGTGGCGTTGCCATAATGTGACGATCATCGGGAGGCTTAAGGCCCATGGCGAATTCGGTGACGCCATCGAAGGCGCAGGGACCATGGAGAATTTCTTCGTAAAATTGTCCGCTTACAAACCGCAATCCCGCTTTTCAATAAAACGTACACCCCGCCATAATTACTTTAGTAAGCTGTCCAGACCAATCAAAAATGTTTTGCGCAATTGTGCAAATGTTAAAACAATTATGTATTGTGACGCCATCAAAAGGCGCAGGCCCCCGAGTCAATCTGGCAGCCCGAATCAATCTGGTACCTACACCGGCCCACTTAATGCACTGCATGGGTCCTATCCAACCAGATCACCCTCTTACACACTTTCCTCTTTTAAATATAAAAAAAACAACAAATTAATTATATTTATAAAACAAGGACGGCAAAGAAACACTTCAGCTAAACAAATGAATGGAAAAAAAAAAAAAAACACTAAAACAAAAATCCGTCAAGTTTTTACATAACGCATTGACAAAGTTTGCTAATGAATTATTTAAAATGAATGTAGATTTATCAACAGTGCAGCTTTTAACTTTGGTTTTCTGACCAAGTGAAGAGTTTATTCTACAAACAGTCTGTAAACCAACACAGCTGTTATTTAAAAGCCAAAAAAGTCCATGGTAGAAAATATATCTAGCAGTGGATAAACAGCATGTTTGCAGCTGGAGTTCCCCAGCTACATTTGATACAGGGTGTCTGTTTTCTGACGGTAGAGTTTGTATCTATTTAAAAATGTTTCCTCTTAATACAGATCCTTCATCTGTAAGGTTTATAAAAAAAGCTTTTATGTTAAAGGAAAGGGACAGAATTTTCACAAATGTGTTTTTATAAACCTCACAGAAGAAGGATCTGTTTTAAGAGGAAAAAAATTAAATATATATGCAAACACAACCCTGAGAAACCTGACAGCCTTTATTCTCCATTAAAGGTTACTGGTGAGAATCCAACTCTGCAGACACGGTGATTTTCTCACAAATAGATATATGTTTCTACCAAGGACATAAAAAAAAAATCAAATTAAGCTTCTGTTCAGAGTGTTTAAAAAGTATGAAAAAAATTTTACTTAAGACAATTTTCAGCATAGTATCCTTTCACTTCCCTATATTAGGTCCTGCAAGAAAATATAGTAATAGTGAGTAACTTTTTATTTATATTTCACAGAGAAAAAAGGGTCAGAAACTGCACAAAAATGCAATGAAGCAGAGATTCCAATGCCGTCGGGGAGTGGCTAGAGGTTAGGGCATAGAGTTTGGAATCCAGAGTTTCTGAGTTTCAGCCCAAATCCCACAGCCTCCACTCTGGGTCCCTGAGGAAACACCCTTAATCCCTCACTGGCACCTCACAATAGAAGCCTATTGCTCCCCAAGCAAGGGTTAAATGGAGAGTGAATTTTGTTACACTGTGCTTGTGACAATGAAATAACAATAAATTGGTGAGCATCTGAAAGGAAGTTAAACATAAAAACCAACTTAGTGCTTCTCTGCTTAACATTGCTGTTTCTTTCTTAAACGTAGCCACCTATGGAGCTAGTTGTTTGGAATAGAGCTAAGGTACCCAGAGAGAACCCACTCATACAGTGAATGTCCTGCACTTGTTTGCATTAATATTATTTAACAATCAAATTGTATTTGGGCTGTCATCTGCTTTCCTCTGAATTCACAACCGGATAGTTTTGAATTGAAATGAAAGAGTTATTCAAGCTTAATCACAGTCACACTTCTGAAAGAAATTCACAGCAACTTCCATCCAAAAATATGAATTTATTAACAACAATTATCAATTATAAACTCCATGATAAACATACTTTAGTCCATAACTTTAAGGCAAGCTAATAAAACTCAACTGAACTACATAGTCTTATGAACATATACTATATGTGTACTTTATACTTTCTCAAGCGAGAAGGTTAACTAATTAAACACTGAAGGTACTTTCTGTCTGTTAAAAACAGCTGCTCCCTAAATCCATCTTAGACAGGAATCAGGCAGCACACTTTAGCTGACAGATGACGACTAAACCAGATAGTGACAAGTATAGCATAGAGGAAGCAGGAAGGGGCAAATAAAGGCTTAACCCACTGATGACAGGCTAAACTGGCTGATGGCAGACTTGAAAATCCAGAAATCCAGGGCTTCTCTGATGTACCGCTGTCCACTTCCTGTCTGACACAGCCTCTCTCCTGCCTTCAGCACTCTGTTTGCTTTTTGTTTAAACAGACCAAAATAAGCAGAACAGGGAGAGACACACCCAGCCCAAGAAAACTATCAGTCAGACAGGATTCATGATAAAATGTTAACCCATTTTCACAGTTCAAACCTAAAACATCAAAAAGTATTATTAATTAAATTTATATATATAAATATATATAGATTATGACATTTTTCATCATTTAGTTAATCAGATATGCTTTTGTCTAGCGTATGTTTTATTTTCTTCTGTTTTCTTTCTTATTTGAACTTATTTGACTCCAACTCAGTAGTCATGTGAGTATTCGATCACATGACTTCCTGCTTTGTGTGTAATTATATGTTAATGACATGAACTGACATGGCTCTTCCCTATGTTTATTCATTCACACACTGATTTTGGCAAGCTAGATTGTAACCCAGCTGCTCTGGAGCACACTGACTGAAGTGAGTTTGTCATACAGTAGGTACCACTGGACCATCTGACCACCATCAGTGGTGGTCAGATGGTTTGTTATTTAAAGAGTCCTCGTTAAGAACACATCGACTGAGATGGACAGAGCTGAGGTACAACTGGCGACCGTTCTATGCCGCCCTCACCCCATGTAGTTAACATTTATTATTGTGTTGGAATGAATGCATCATTACATATTCTTTTTTAAACTGACTTCATATCCATCATTTTAATGAGTAAACTAACCAACACACAGGGGTAGAACCTACTGCTGAGTTGGTTTTGTTTAACCGGTTCTAAGTGGCACATAGGGCAAAGATAATGTTCTGGAGATTAATATTTAGGTATGGAAGATGCAGAGATGTTAGTCTGAGTTTCTATTGAAGAGAGCATTTAAACCTGCGAGGCAGGTGGTACCTATAAAGGAATACACTGTACTATTTTTTGCCCTTTTCGAGCAGATTCTCGTTGTGCCAGAATTTTTCTGTCGGGCGGACTAAGGCTGATCATGTGTTGTGCATCATGTAGTTTACAAGGGGTAATGAGGGGAAATGAGCCTCTCACCACCACCTCCCCACCAGGAATCGTAAAGTCAGGAGAAAAACAAACACAAGTTTTGAGAGTCTGTTGTAAGGTTGCATCAGGGCCGCACAGGGTGAGAACACACATTTTGAGCTGTGAACTTTTAAATCCTGAGGTTTCATTGTACATTTTGAGCTGTAGCTGCGTGTAACATTTGGAATTATTGCACAGTGTATGCAGGAGAGATAGCTAAAAACCTAAGAAGTGGTATAATGTCCATGTAGGCTTTTTGAGGAAGAAAGCTATCTGTACCATGAAACACTTTGGAAAGAAACATCTTCCAAGGACTTTATATGAAGAACACAGGACTCCTGAGAAAATGGTGGCCAGGCGTAAATCCTGCACCCTAAGTGACCTCGCCCACTAGTAGAAACCTGCAATCAGTGAAAGGATGAAAAGGTACCACCCATATATACGCTCTCCATCCAGAACCATTACAGAATTAGTACTATTGTCTTAATGAACCTGGATTTTTGTTCTTGTGGATCCAAACAACTCAGATAATATTGAAGATATCAAGCAAAATAGCAGTATTACTATGGACTAACTACAACTACGGAAAAGTAGGAAAATAT
Organism: Cyprinodon brontotheroides; assembly: GCA_018398635.1. Classification (NCBI taxonomy): domain Eukaryota; kingdom Metazoa; phylum Chordata; class Actinopteri; order Cyprinodontiformes; family Cyprinodontidae; genus Cyprinodon; species Cyprinodon brontotheroides. Next base: position 21,845 of record JAGKQL010000976.1, read on the forward strand.
AGGATTGTTGAATCAAAATAAAAAAATAAAAAAAGATAAAATAGTCAGTAAAATTAATTAAACCAGATGAAAAGAAGTTTCTTACAGTTTGCTGCAGCTACTCAATGGGGATTTATCCACAGAACAATATTGACACTATTGTTACTACTCTTACTCTGTGATACATTCAGTCTATTAAACCATATACATATTTACAGATACAAATGCATCACGCTGTGAAGCTTTATCCTGACCAGTGACATGCAGTGCTGCATAAAAAAACGTTTTCTAACACTTTAGTTTAGGTAAAAAAATGTAGGTGTTAAATATTCCTTCCTTTTATTATTTATAGATGATTTCAAGAGAAACACGAGACCTGCTTGATTTAAATATTCAAATTGTAGAACATTTAAATTTAGCTGGTATACAGAGATCTGTGTCTGAAGCACATTAACATTTGACTGAGGACAGTACTCAGCTGCACATCAGTAAGGAAACATTCCAGTTCATCAGGTAAAAAAAAAATACATTTAATTTTTTGTCTTACATATAATGCGGACATTCATGGAAAGAAATATAATAACCACCCTTATTTTGTTTTATAACTTGTTTTTTAGTTAGGCATTTTTATACGAAAATTAAAAGAAGGATGTTATAATTATTTATGTTCATGATTATATTTGAAGAGTTCATTTGCAAAAACAGATAAATAACATTAAAAAATAGCTAATTTACTCTTTGCAGCTAATAAAAATGTTTGTTTTTTTATTTATAAAAAGGGAGTTATCTGTTTTTGCAAATGAAATCTTCATATATTGAATATCTAGAACAATAGTACCTTTTCTATTTTTGAGTATTTATGGATATAAACTACTGACAGCTTGCACTGAAATCAACAATAGATTTGACATTAAATAAATCAGTGAATAACTAAACACTGAAAATTTAATCGCTAAAAATTTAATAACAGTATAATGCAGACACTGATAAATCAAACATTGCCCGAAAAAAGGTAAAATGAATCAACATACTCTCATATTCTACAGATTGTTTTTAATGAGAGGTGGTTTCAGTGTCACAACAAGCTAAAACTGTAAACTAGAGCCTATAGGCTTGAGTGTCGGAGGTGGAGCTAAACTGAAGGCTTCTTCAAAGGTTTTTCTGGAGCTTTTTATCCTTTACTTACAATTAACAAATGAAACCCTTCTGTTGATGCAGGGCTGACTCAGCACATCTGGAGGCCCTAAGGAAAACTCAACTGAGACACGTTAAGGTTTAGATTTTTGTAAAGACCCGCCCTCTCCACTTTTAAGAAAAAATGCACATGCACAACCTTGTACCCATTCCTGAGAAGGAATGCCTATTAAACGGGTGCAAGAGCATACACAAACCAAAAGAAGATTTGCAATTTTTGCACATTCATTACCTCTAAGTAAAAATGGGGAACGCCATGTAGGACAGCCTTACGTAAACATATCACCAGAATGATTGGCAGTTAGGAAGATAATTTATTTTGATGATCCACCCGGGAATGAACATCCTCCACTATACCTTTAAAACATAATTTGACATTCCAGGATTGAACCTTCAATGTCTGACCTTCATACATTAACCCCTGCAACACCACAGACATATCCAAGACGTTGCTTCCAAGTAAACATATTATATTGAGACAAATTTGAAGTTGAAACAATTTGGCTCATTTTTCTTTTAGCTGAGATTAGGAAGAGAGAAAGATGTGACAGAACATATAGAACTTACACAATGCTCAATGTCAGACTTAATTCTCAGCAGAGAAATTTTAAAAGAATAAGAAAAGCTCTTTGGTCTTGATTAGTGTGTATTTATATCTAGGAGATGTAAGTGTGACAAAATCCATTTAATTTTCACGTTTTTGCTTTGTTTTTGGAACAGTAAAACTGCTCAAGGAAAAATATTCCAGCTGATATCAAGGATGCAGTGGAGTGTGATTCTGCTCTTTCTGATGGGTAAGTTGATCTAAGCACAACTACACTCACTGGTTTCTGGTAGATACAGACTCATGGAGACATGGAGAGATGGCTGATCTATTAACACACAGAAAGTAACTGATAACATTAGAAAACAATATCATAATGTAGACCTTAATGATTTTCTTAGTCTTGTGAGGGAACATAAAATGAAAAATACAAGACAACCTCCTATGAGCCAATGTGTCCCTTCATCCCTGTAACCCTTTAAAAAAAAAATCTAAACTAAGACCCACTGCAAATGGTGGTGGATATTTATAATCTAGTGCTAAAAAAAGAAATTTTTCGTGTTTCCAGGTCGTTGTTTCATCAACTGTCAACTCTATGAGTATCTCTACATTAATGAGGAAAAGAACTGGACTGAAGCTCAGCAGTACTGCAGAGAGAACCACACTGACCTGGCCACAGTGTCTAACATGGCAGACATGAAGATACTCCTCAAACACAAAGAACCAACTGATAGAGCAAATAGAGATTATGAGAACTGTGGGTTTCTATATAAAAATCTTAAATGGGCGGATACTCAGTGCCAACATACCAGATGTTTCCTGTGTTATGATGGTGAGGAAGATGAATCACATTTTCTGTATTTTTTATTATAAAATTGTTCTCTTAAAATGCCTTTTGTTAAAATGAGAAGGATTTGTCCCCTTGGAAGAAAAGGCTGTAGCGCCCCGGGGGCCGTCTCACCGGTTCTTTTTCTGGGAGCAAGTTATTTTCTACTCTTAACTTAAACTGGGTAAAACCATAAAAAAAGGATAAAAACATGAGTAAAAAAGTAACAGAGTTTATTCCAGATCAGGTCGTTACAGGACAGAGAAAAGCTTAGAGCTTACATTGCTGTGGTTCCAAAAATCACGCCAGCCGGAAGCAACCGCAAAGTTTGAGCCCCTAACAACGTCATCTCCCGCTTCTATAGCTCATGAGGTCTATGTGTTGCATCATGGTGATGTTGAGCTGGCCGTATCAGAAACTGACACGCCATCCATGTCTTGAACTTCATGCAGCTCGCTTCTATACTTCAGGATTACAGATAGCTATCCTCTATCAGACTGGCTCCAAGATGTGTCCATATCCTGTGTGTATTCTTAAAGACACACTAAGGCTGTCCTGATTAGATGACCTCCGTACACACAGTGACATCCATTAATGTGAAGGAAGGCCTTCTTACTCTGTCTAATCTGACTAACAAACACTTTCTATGGATTTTTCTTATATAAAGTCAATATGATGTATTTGTATCTCTTTACTCCACAGAAACTAATAGAACCCAGAAATACCACTTGATTAGAGAGGAGAAGACCTGGCAGGAAGCTCAGAGTTACTGCAGAGAGAAACACACAGACCTGATCAGTGGAATGAAGCAGCTACAGGATGGAGAACTGGAGGAAGTGATGAGCTCTGTGGGAGATGAAACACAAATATACTTTGGTCTGTTCAGAGACACCTGGAGGTGGTCAGATAGAAGCAGTTTCTCTTTCAGACACTGGGAGAATGAGTTTAATAATAAGCAATACAACAGTGGGCAATGTGCAGTAATGATGTTCAATCATAAAGGCAGATGGAAGAGTGAGGACTGTACTGTGGAAAAACCCTTCATCTGTTATGATGGTGAGATGTTTTCATAAAGATTATCCGATGTTGAATATTTTTTTTTATTGATTTATTGTGCCTGTACGTGTTGTAAATATATTTTTAAAGCATTTAATAACGTTCCATGCACACATTCATATCATATTCTTCAGAGTCCATATGTATATAAAAAAAAAACAAAGATTTTCGTTTACTCAAATAAAAAAAAACTTTTAATCATTATCTCTGAATAATGATGAAGTATTTGACAAACAATCTGTTTTGTCCATCACTATTATGGCAGATAAAGTGATCCTTATCAGGGAAAATAAGACCTGGGAGGATGCGTTATACTACTGCAGAGATCACTACCATGACCTGGTCACCATCACCAGCCTGGATGAGCAGAGATGGATCCAGGAGAAAGCCAAGAACGCCTCCACTGATTATGTCTGGATGGGACTGCGCTACACCTGTACTCTGGATTTCTGGTTCTGGGTCAGTGATGAGGTGGTCAGGTATAAGAACTGGGCCTCAGGGGAACCAGTGGATGACTGTGACATGTCTGGAGCCATGGAGACAGGAGGAGGACATAAGTGGAGGAAAATAAATGATTTAGAGGAGTTTAACTTCATCTGTTCAAAGGAATAACACTGATGTTTTATAGATTATTTGTGTTGTTTTATACTGTGATACTGAGGATTGTGTGGAAAAATTATTTAAATTAAATTAATTATTAGTATAAAGATAATATTTCCACCAAACTACAGCACTTTAAACCTGTTAAATATTATCCTTTTTTTTTCTGGTTTCTTCCATGGAAACATCTACTTCTCTAACAGAGAAGGTTTTACTTTTCCTTTATTTTGATCAGGTTTTGGTTATATATTTATGGGCTTTCTGTAAATAGGGGACGCAAGTGTGCAGTTACTTCAGAATTCCAGAAAGAATAATATAAATACATTAAAGAAGTGCATTCAAAAAATAAAACGTAATCACGCCTATTAACAAACTAAATGCGTCTGACTCTTGATTTTTTTTAGTGTTGTCATTCCTTTTTGGGTTTATTTTAAGTCTAGTTTTTTTCTTGGAGGCCTAATAAAGGTGTGTGTACTGTCAGGTATAGGTGTGTCATACATCAGAAACTAAATATTTAATTAGTTAAAGAAACCTCAGTTTATAATCATAGATACATATCAAATATTTCATGTATTTCTAGACGAGGTTTGCTCCCATTGCTTTAGGGATTATGGACCACTCCTCCATACAGATGTTCAGATCCTTCAGGTTTCAGGGCTGTTACTGGGCAACATGGACCTTCAGCTCCCTCCAAAGATGTTTTGATTGGGTTCAGGTCTGCAGACTGGCTAGGCCACTTCAGGACCTGGAGCTGCTTCTTATTGAGCCACACCTTAATTTCTCTATTTGGATCCCAGTAGGTCCCTCAAGGTGGTTATAGTCTTCCTGGGCTGGGGTCCTAGAAAATTTTAAATTAAGTGTAAATAAAATTAATATATAAATAAAGTACAAAAATTAATTCAAAGTATTTGCATTGGGAAAAAAAAACTACAAAAGTACTTTTAAAATGGAGAGAGGACAGTCATTTTTTCAGTAACCAAGTGACTTTTGATGTTTCTTATTAAAGACATTTTTTTTATTTTTGTCTCTGAGATGTGATGTAAAACAAATCCCTGCATTTGGGCCTCTGTTAAAAACTTCTCATAGAAACTGAATTGTGCCTGAGGACCACAGGAGAACCTGAACTCATTTGGTGGGACACACTGTGACACAGTGGTGACAAAACTCACTAGAAGTGTTTTTTACATAGAAAAACAGGCTGTTGGTCGATCAGAACTGTGTGAATAAACATTAAAGGGATGCCTGTAGATTTTCCTTTATCTTTAACTGAGACAGTTACAGTATTTCTCATTTTTAGAGAAAGTTAATTTCTACCTGATCTATTCTGAGCTCTGAAGTTTCCATAAATACTTCTGTGCAGCATTGGAACACAGAACTGGACAGAGATGAAGACGACGCAGCACAATGTTCTGAGCAACCATTTTTAGAACAGAAGTTGGACAATAAGCAGAATATCTGTACCTCTGCCCATCATTCTACTATTATGGTTAATTTGGTTTGGTCCAATCTAAAGCCCAACAACTTAACCTTAGAGACCTGCTGCACCAGTGCTCCCTCTAGTGACAGATGGAGATCATTGGTACATGACTGAACTCACTGATTAAATACATTTGTCTTCAAAACACATTAACAAAAATGAATTTAGTACTAATTTCTCCATTTTCCTCCACTTTACTGTCAGATATCTTCTCCCTGTTGATTAGTGCTCTGATCAGAAATTGATGTGTTTGTAAAATAAACATTCAAAAAGCAAACAAAAAAAGTAGCATCATCAGCATAAATGACTATACTAGCCTAAATGAACATGGAAAGTAATTTATGAAAAAAGAAAATTAAAGTGGTCACATTAAACTTCCTTGAGGTCGACTTCATGGTGTAATTTTAGCTCTGGATAAACTTCCATTAAAATACACTTCTTAACAATCAGAAAGGTAAGATGTCATTCATTAGGAGCACTCTTTCGGAGGAAGTTTTTCTAGTCAATGCAAAGATCAATGACAGTAAAAGCTGTTTTATTTATTTAATTTTTCTTTTGTTTTTTATCTGTTAGGTTTATTCTTAATACATCATGTGCATTGTTACTCTGTTAGCCAGATTAGATGGGGTTGAAGGCCTTCCTTCACATGGTTGATTACTGTACACTGCGTGTATGGAGGTAATCTAAATAGGACAGCCTTCTTGTATTTTACAGATACACAGGAAAGGGGCACATCTCGGAGCCGGACTGATAGAGGAGAGCTATCTGTAATCCTTGGGCATGGAGGCAAGATGCATAAAGGTTAGGGCATGGATGGCGTGTCAGTTTCTGATTTAGACAGCTAAGCATCCACCTGATGCAACACATAGACTCATGAGGTATAAGAAGGAGGAGATGACCTTGTTCGGGGCTCAATCTTTGCCGGACGCTCGCTGACGTTTTTTGAGCTCACAGCTGTGCAAACTCCAAGCAATTTCTCTGTCCTGTAACGACCTGACCTGGAATAAACTTTGTTACTTTTTTTACTCCTAAATTACTTGCTCCCAGGAAAAGAACCGGAAGGGAAGTTATGAGGTGCAGCTGCCTTCAAAGGAATAAAACTTCCATATTTAACATATCCATTGACTGGTGATCTATCACATGTGTCAGAGCAGTGTTAGCAACCCTGAACCCTGCTGAACTCGTTTAAGGATTGGAAAGAGTAATAATTTTGGATTGTATCCAAAGGTTTTGAGATGATCCACTAACAACAGAACAATTAAAAAAAGACTGATCGATTGAACCAGCATATTGGCAGCCATTTTAATCATCCTTCAAGGTCATCAAAACCAGATAAAGGATCCTTAGAAATACCTTGTAGTTTATCTTTAACAGTTTTTAATCCACAATATCCAGCTTCAAGCAGCAAATGTTTCCATCCAATAAATCAGTTATTATTTTAGAACAGTTTTCCTTTAAGTTTGTCTGAAATCTCAGACCGTTGACTTTGTTGATGAAAAATATATTAAAACAATTTCTGTTGTTGCTTGGTTCCTCACTTTACAATAGACTTTTCTATTCTTATCTCCCAGAAGCATAAAGGATCTGAGCTCACCACTAAACCATAGTGAACTGTTTATCCTGACATTTTGGTGATTGCAGTGCTGCAGTTCTTGAACTCCTCATTGCTGTAGCTCAGGGTAAGCTCTGTTTTAATTGGAGGTTAGCCTTCAACTGTGGTATCCAATGCTGAATAACACAACAATGTAAAATAATATTCAGAAAACAATAAGTATTTTCTGACCCGTCAACTGTCTTTTTTTTCTTTTCATTTTCTTCCTCCCTAAAACACAAAATCCCCCAATCCAATAAAAGCTGCACAAAAGATTACTAGGTGGATGTTTTTGTGTTTTTAATAAATGACACTTTCTCAAGTGTTTAGAATATTCACTTACACTAATACCCATTAACATTGTCCAGTTTAGAGTATGCAGACTTAATTCAATTCATTTCAGTTTATTTATATAGTGCAAATTCACAACACATGTCATCTCAAGGCACGTTACAGTCTTTACGGTCTTAATGAGATGCAGATTGATTTTGTGATCCAAGAGACTGAAACCAATAAAAAGATTGCTCTGATGAATGTGTGGAGCTGATCTGGTCTAAATTACCAGTGCTGATTTTCTTTCCTAGTCTGACCCTGGAAGCAAAACACAAATTTCTATAAGTAGCTCAGAGTTAAAAGTGCTTCTGCTGTGGATCTTTGATGGAAACTTTACCTTCAAGCTAACACCCCCAAAATAATTGCAGCACATATTAGCTTAAGCAACTGGACTAAAAATAACTCATAATAGGAGAGTTTCTGCTGTTAAGACGATTTTAGTGTTTAATAATAATCTAGTGAGCAAAGACAGTGTAGACGGTGCGGGGGGTTATAGTTCTTCTTCCTTTAAACTGTGTCTGCATGCATCTAAATAATGGAGGCAAGAAGTAAAAAGATTGAGTAAATCCTCTGTATTAAGGTGACCACATTTCTGCAATCTAATCTGGGGACATTTCCAGCTCATAAATAAAAAATAAATACATTTTATGAAAATTAAAGTAGGAAACGGGGACAGTGATGTTTTCATACATTACATATCTATTAACATTTTCTAAACAAAAACGTAAGGGAATGCTACTTCTTCCACATTCCTAAAATAGATATTAATCAATCAACAGTGCTCCATAGTGCCAACTGGTCCTTCAGTCTTCTCTTTCTTCTTCTTCGCTTGTGAGCAACATAACATTGTACAGGGACAGGCCGGTTAGAGCACGTGGAGTTTGTCGAATGGTCCTCTTTTTCCATTCCAACAAATTAAACTGAAACATTTACACATATACAAATAGAAAAACACGTTTCTACATAATCATCACTATAAAAGTAAATGTCCTCCAGTGGTTTATACTGTATCCTGGAGAGCTGGCAGTGATTGTTTCCTTCAGCCGTACTGGATTGTAATCTGTGTCATGAATAAAAAAGTTATGTTAGATTTTCTTATTTAGATTAAATTACAACAGTTAAAACACATCTATAAATCTGGATCATTCTAATAGGCAGCTTGAAGCAGCCACAACAAAAACACATGTTTTGTTATCACACGTACAGATGAATGGAAAATAAGCTTTCAGGGCATAAAAATAATGTGTGGAAACATTTTGACATGCTAAATGCTACTAGA
>JAGKQL010000977.1:0-24697 GCA_018398635.1 Cyprinodon brontotheroides
ATTTATTCCAATCAAGTTTAATCATTTTTTGGAGTTCTGAAGTCAATGCTAATCCTCTCACAGCCTGACCGAATGATCCATGCTGTGTGTTACAGCCAGCTCAATTCTTCCAATTGTTTGAAGAGTTAGGCTACTATGGTTGTACCAGCTAGCATCATTAGCTCCAAGCTACCACCCATTTGGTGAGACTTATCACCCTTTTGTTCTAGCTGGCCCGCCCACTGATCTGTATTTATTCAATGGATTGCTGATAACCTGCTGGTAGTACAAGTGGAGTGAAGCCAACGGCTACCATATTGGTACTCCCTAGTTAGACTAGTTGCAATATAAACAAAACATGTGCATTGAACAAAGAGGATTTTCTCATTTTCAGGGGGGGCTTACGACTTTAAATAAAGATAATTTCATTACTTGGACACACACTTTCTGTCAAGGTCTTACTTTCTTTTTTACTTTGATCCGTGTGTTTCTTTGGTTTATTTCCTAAGTTGTGTTTCTAGATATACTTTAGTTCTCAGGTCAGTAATCTAAATTACTAAATTGTTGAAGGCAACTGAATTTAAACAACCGGTCCAGGAGTCAAACCTTGGGTAAAAGATGAAGAACCAAGTGAGTACGCAGATTTTAGTTATAATCAATAAATAATCATTGGGTTTACCCTTGAATTGCCTTTGAATGACCTATTTATAAACTATGATTTTCTATTTTTTATTATTTAATGTATAAATAATCTGCTGGTAAAATTGCACAACACAGAATTTTTCTCTGATGTATTGATTTATACCACCATCCCAGTTTGGCAGTTGGTGGGGGAAAGTACTTCCTCGAATACATTTTTCATACTTATGAAGCAAGGAATGATTAACAATTCAGCATACTAATTTGAACAAGTTAATGCTACTAATTTTGTTGGAACATTTTTAGGATGGATTCTTTCTTTTTTTAGCATAACTGAATCAGTGAGCTTGGTGAGTATTATGTTGTCTATTCTCAAAGAGTCCTTTCTTAAACCTCGTGAACACCTCTGTGAAGGTTTAGTCAGGCCTTCTTTTTTAACATCTGTGTCTGAACTCATAAAGTTATTGAAAGAATAGTGAAATAATACTTAACAGGTATTCATTAATCCCTACAGAAACGTTAAAGCAATTGTAGCTGCAAAAGACGGGCCAACACATTAAGAATAAATGCTTGCCTAAGATTATTTATGCATGTGAATGCGAAGAAGTAATCGTTCTTGTAATATAGTCATTATATTATTTAAACACTCAACATGATTGTAGTTTGTCTTGGTAATGGCAAACATGGATTATCTCCGTGACAACATAGACTAAATACGTTTGCCTTCACACACCCTGTAACACATATTTATAAAGCTGCCTGTATTCGATGGACTGATAGCTGTTATAACCCTCCCTGATATAAAGTCTTATGATCATAAAGCAGCTGGTTTCCAGTGAGGATCAGTGGAGTGCTGAAGTATGCATGAGTGTTGGTCTGCATATCAGCCAGCTTAATGAACCAGACACATATTTCCCCAATGATCTCATCCGCTCACACACTCAGTGAGGCATATGCTGGTTCTAATAGCCATCTTATCTTGGACATATGTGTAGGAAAAGAAATCTATAGATGGAGGCACACAGCATTAGAATGACTAATTATTTTAAAAATACACTCATTAGCTTTGTTTCATTTAGATTCATTTTCGATAGGGCCTGTTGGCATCCAGGCAATTCATTTATTTGTGTTTGGACTCGGTGCTGCACCAACTCGTTGTTCACCACATAACAAAATAAACAGTTTTTCAAGATGATGCAAAGTTAAAATTGACACCATTACTATTAGCTATATAACTAAGCAAACAAGTGTAAGGGAGTCATCATCCAGCATTATCTAAAAATGTTCCTATAATAGGTTAATGCAGGAAAGCTTCTGTCCTTAACGTTTCCTCCTGCATTATTTTTTACATTTATATTTCAAGTAGTTTTTAAAATGTTACTTTTACAGTTATACGGGAGTAAAAAGCTTAAGTTGATAAAAAAAAAGTAGGATTTCTACTTCTACTTGAGTGATAAAAATGTATATTTTTGACAACTTTGCCTGCCACAAAAAAAGGATCAAATGTGTTCAAATGGTGGGCAACATGGAGGCCATCAGAAGCAGTTCAGGAGCCCAGGGAGACATTTGTCATGAGAAATTAGCTGAAGGCACGACTCAGGAAGGAGTCATAAAACAGCTCTAAAGAAACCTGTAGACAGGAGGAATAAAATATATTACCAATAAAATAATTTTAGTAGCATTTTCCAAACTACATCCAATACAGAAATCTGTAGTGTAAAATTTATTGGATCACTTTAAGGGGTGAAAAATCACTGATTTCTTCTTTCATAAGTTTTAAGTGATATAGATGTGTATTATTATTTGGAGGAAAGGAAGATCAAATTCTCTTAGATTTTCATTTAGAAAAATCTAATTTAGATCAAGATGACACATAACTTTAGATTTTATTCTATTGGATTATATTAGCTATTAGTTTTCTCTCTATCAGAAGCTATTTTGTTTACATTTTCAACACAACACAAACAGTCAGAGCAACCATCACCATTTTTCAATGTGAGGGTGGAGGTTGTTTGATGACCCAAATGCTGAGATGAGGGAGGCAGAGAACAGTTCTTGTAGGTTTAATCAAAATATCAAAGGCAACAGAAGTCCGAAAACAAAATATTGTAAACCTAAAATCCAGGAGACGTCATAGAAAACACAAAGAACCAATGAGGAACCATCCCTCAAGAACTGCACAGGAAGAGTACAGAACAAATCAGCTGATATGTAGCAGTTGTAGAAAGGAAAGGAGACAGACACAAGGGGGCAACAATGAGTAACTAAATCAGTAATTTTCTTACTACTGTGTCAGACCATGTTTGGATGCCTTTCTCTCTCTGGACTTGCCTACGGTTTCATCTCCAGGTCCTGCCATAACATTATGGAACATGGAGACGGCAGGAAAATACACAAAGCGGACCTGTCCTTTTGTTAAACAAGCTATTGGCATGATAAAACACCCTCTTTTCCAAACCTGAAGCCAACATGGCGGTTTCAGTCCTGGTGCCACCCCACCTCAGTCCAAACAGGTTAGGCAGTTCTCAAACAAAAACAAATAATTAATTACTTAAAAATTTATTCAGTACCAGAGAGAAGGAAAGCTTTATTTTTTGTGCACCTCCTCTTTGTTTACCCACCAAAAAACCCACATTGCAGACATCCCAAGTTCCAAAAACCCCTTTCAGGGAGATGCTCATACCCCACCCCACCCCCACCCCAAATTTTAATGACGATATGCGCTGGAACAGACATGGTTACAGATAGATCCTTTGGATCTATTTCATTCTTTTTCTTTACAAATTCTGTTTTACTAACTATTCAAAAACAATAAGGTGATAGCTTCAGTGGTACTGAGATAGGATCCCAGTTTTCATCTACTAAATGTTTTTCTTTCCACAACAAATGAAAAAAAAAAGCTCTAATTTTTACAGATGAATTTAACTGTTTTCCTTGAGTTCTAATTCAAATTATATAGAATACAGTAGTTTTAACTTAAATTAAGTCAAAATATGTAAATGTCATGATTTTACTAAAAGTTCAGACCCAAATGCAGAAGACCAAACAAGGGAGACCAAGGAAAAGGTTTAACAGGTTTTATTGAAGAGATAATGCAGAGAAGTGTTGAAGCACTGCCTCAACCGGAACTGAAAAGTGAGAAAAGACACAGCGGTAGTTCAGGCTCATTGGGAAAATAGATTTGTGGAACTTGGAGAAGAGGATTTGGTTGCTGACTCATGTTTTCAGAGAAGTTGTTGAATCTTTGACTCCAGTCTGTGTGATGTAGTTCCAGTGTTTGTCTGTTTCGGTGGAGGGCGGAATTAGGGTTTACCCAGAATGCGGGTGGTTGTTTGTAGGTGAATGGAGAAACTGACTGCCACTCAGATTTCCCTGTACGGTACTTGAACGGGTCGTGAATGGAGATGAATCCCTCTCAGTGTGAAGCTCAAATCCATCTCTTTGGGGGAAAGTGGATCCAAAACCTCCTGTTTGAACCCCAGCTCAGTTTGTAGCTCAGCTGATCCTTCCAGGAGAGAAGGTCAGAAAAATCCAGTTTGCAGGATGACTTCCTGCCGGAGAGGCAAAGACAAAAACAATGTTAAAAGGTTGTCAGGTTGACAAGAACTCAGTTTGACTCAGCAAAACTCAGCTTGGCTAGAGTACCCAAAACTGGCAAACACTCTGGCATCGACTGTAGTGGCAGTCAGCAGCTTAAGAACACTGCCAAACGAGGAAACCATCAGCAGGTGTGTGAGGAGGCAGCAGCTTACCAGCATCCTCCTGGTGGATGAAGCGAGACAAACACAGAAACACAAACACACAGACAGGAGTCCTGACAGTAAAATTCCTAAATTATAAATGTACATTGCCTCATAAGATATAGAATTTTTATTGAACCTAATTGAAAATAAATCTCCCTTAATGCAGCTCTCATGCATCCTCCTGCTCCTCCTCTCTCTCCTCCATCCTCCTCCTCCTCCTCTCTCTTCTCCTCCTGCTCCTCCTCACTGGTTATCTGTTGCTCCCTGTCATCTATTTCTCTGCTTCTGCTGTAATTCTTCCTAAAATCAGAACAGATGTCTGTGGACTTTCTCTTCATGTCTGAAAGCTGACCATCCATCCACAATCACCAACTCATCCTATTGGCTACATAACTATGTCAAAAACACACTAAAAGCTGCTTTAACAGTATAACGTTATAGTCCACATATCCCTCTTTTCTTTCACAAACAAATGATTTGACTTATTTACTTACTGTTAGTTTTATACGCTTTCTCACCGTTAAAGCGAGCATGGGCTGAGCCGTAGATACCTGTAGCTCATTTGTGCATGTGCAAGCAAATATCGGGTAGGGGAGGGGGAGAGCAGGAGGACTACAGTGTGCGAGTGTGTTGCTGGGTGAATAATGGGGTGAAACGCTAAACAGAGGCTACTACAATTTACACTGACCAGTGGGGGGGTTCAGTGGGGCCTGGTGGCACCCTTGTACTTCAGTATATTCTGCTATAAATTAGTCTGATGTTTTAGTTTTACACTCAAGGAGTCAACCTCTGCCGTTTCGCAGGATGTGAAAACATCTTGCACAAAGGGTGGTAACTAGGTGACTGTCAGAAAGTAAACCGAAACTTTTCTGACGGATCCCATCAGCTCACTGACAACCAGCCACCTGGAACGCTGGTTTTACAGAGCATCGCTTTGGACAGATACGCTGCACAGGGTTCACAAGCAACCTCCTCCCCACACCCCGCTCTCTCTTGTTGTCTGCGCAATCGCAGTAGTTGTAATCTGCACATGATGCATGAATTATTGTACTGCCTGATCGCTCTTGCTTGCATAAAAAAACACCACCTCACAAAGTCTAAAATCCAGGATAATTTTTCTGACTCGCGGAACTTCCGGGAGACTTGAGATGTCTGCCACTGTCTCTGTCCTCATGGTTCTTACATACAAATATTCGGGAGCAAGTCGCAGCTCAACTGAGTTTTTAGGGTCAGGGGTTCAGTGCAGATGAAGATCCTCCATTTTGTCTTGTTTCCCCTTATTTTAACCTATTTTCATTGCAGTTACCGTGCTTGTGTGTTGGGGGTGGGTGGAGATGGGTCCCTGAAGCAGGCTGTAGCAGTGCATTCTCCGGCGGGCTGATGCAAGGGGGGGGCAACTCTTCTAGGTCTCAAATCTGCATGGAGCGGCTCGGTCAGGTAGTATCCGTTAAAGGGCAAGGAGAAAAAAAACAATGGTTAGTGGAAGAAGCGTGTCCGGCTGCACTGAAAAATAATGCATCAGTTTTTGGCATTTACCTTATCGTATTTATTTACTTTAACAATTTTTAATCCCATCCAACTGAATAGAATTTGAAATCCTCCTTTTCTCTCACATATAAAGCCTTTAAATGGCCAAGCCCATCTGATATCAGAGATCTGGATTGTTCCTTATGTTCCTAACAGAGCAGTTCGCTCTCAATCTGCAGGTTTACTAGTGGTTCCTAGAATTTCTAAAAGTAGAATGGGAGGCAGCCCATTTAAAACTTTATAAGTTAATAAAATAATTTTAAAATCTATTCAGTAGAGGACAGGAAGCCAGTATAAAGAGGCCAGCATAGGCCTTTATGGTCATAAATAAGGATAAGTTCTTCAAAGTCCTTAAAACAATAAATAGATTTAACTTTTGCTAAAAAGGTGATTAAAAACTTGATTTAACGACAGAGCTAACTTGTTTATCTAGCTTTAAACGGCTATCAGAAGTAAAACCAAGATTCTTAGCAGAGCTCTGATAAAACCAAGCTAAAAGACCAAGAATCACATCTGGATTTGTAATGTGAATACCTTGACTAAATAATATAACTTGAGTTTTACTTTGAGGTGAAGAAAGGTTTGTTCCATCCAAATTTTGACTTTGACAACAATTAGTCTAAACCATGAAATTATGGTCGATGAACTAAAGTTTGTTTTACAAAGGAGTTAAATTACAACATGTATACACACAATTTAACATAAACAGAGCAATGGAAATGGGTACAATTGACGAGATGTTCTGCCTTTTCTGAGTTATACTAAATTACTATTTTGTAAATCACACTAGCGCTTCCTCAGGTTGTTTAATGCGTAAAAGGGAACTAGATGAAGTGATAGGTCCAAGATGGTGGTAATGCCAGAGCATTTCTATGTTGAGCTGAGAAACCTTAATACGTTTTTGTGTTTGAACAGGATTTCCCCTTAAGTATTTCTTCATGTTTAACAAGGTGGCTGTTTGTTTATGTGTGTGATGACAACATAACGATCTAAATCATTTGGAACATTATTGTTGTTAGCTGCCAGTGTTCATACCGTCTTTGTATATTCAAGTTTTACAACGGTCAAGGAGAGGGCAATGGTCAGATGCCATTCTTCAATAAAGTAGCAACTAACCAAAGAGGACACGTCTGTTTATTGGAGCATTGTTTTCTGGCTATCTAGCTGATGAAAAACGGCACATACATGGCTAGGACAGCATTAAACTGGATAGTGGCCCATGATGCACAATTGCATTGTTGTGTATTTAACTGATGATAAAAATAAAATTTCTAGCTCTTGTAAACACATTCACAATCATTTTCAGAATCCTAAAAAGATTTATAATCTCAGAAAAAACCCAACTAAATAATATTACAGAGAAACTTTATTAAAAGCGCTGCTTTTGTGGATCAATATCTGCTTCTTTTCTAGTCAGAAGATGAAGTCTTGAGCTTTGTCAGGTGCTAATAATACCTTCATTCATTGCCATCACACTTCTATGTGCATGTCCTGAGGGACTGGAGCAGCTGACATCACTGTGCAAACAAAATAATGTCATGACTTTAAATGGTGACCCCTCCCAAACCCATCTTCCTGACATTTTCTAAAAGGAATGTAATTTCTTCACAAGTCAAAACAAAAAGCCAAAACAAATCTCTTCGGAGGCAATTTTCAGCTATTTACTTGTCAGCCTGAGCTTTTAAAGATGCCAGCCAGCTCAGACAGAAACTGACGTTTGCAGACAAATTACAGATGGACACTTGAGCTTCTCGCAGAGCAAAAATACAGATTAGCACAGAGTATTCAACCACAATCAACCGATGCTGCATGCAAGCATCATTGAGTCAATCATAACGTCAACTGCACTCTGCTTTTGGACAATGCTGCACTCATATCACATTGTTCCAAACAAAATAACATTCATTTGGGATTGGATTTTTAGAATGTAGGAAGAAAAGGGATGGTTTAAAGCCCACAAAGGCCGTGACATCAAGGAAAAAGCAACATTTTTTATGGTCCTCAGACTTGTACAATTATCTAATGCTAAAATCACCAGGGTAGGGCTCTGATTGGTTCAAACTTTTTTAATTATGACAAAAACATGATGAAGCCAAAGCTTTCTGCATATTCTCTTGCTATATTATTATCAGCTTTTGTAACTGAAGACATCCAACATCCATCTTGTTATTAAGATGATGCTACGATCAACTCTAGAGCAGACACAATCACAGTCAGACAAAGGTAAGTCCTTTCAGAGGTTCATTGCCTGGAAAAACACAGAGCTTGGGTGTCTTATAAATGGGTGCACCATGGAGGCTCAGACTGGATCATTCTGGGGGAAGAGACTCAGTGGGCCGGATCTATCAAAGGTTTTGCGTGTGTATAAAAACGTGAGCTATTTCCACTGCGCGACGCTAAAAAATGTACAAACTGATCTATCAACAGAGTGCTAAAAGGATTTGTTCTTTAAAACGTGCCAAATAGCCGCCTCTTATCCATTTTAGTACCTTTTCTGCAATGAATATGCAATATATGGCGTTTATACGCAAAAAGTGCGTCTTGTGGGAGGAGAACTTGTAAATATATTAATTTAGCACTCGCAAAGTGATTTATCAAACCTGAAAGCAATTTTGCTAACGGTATCTGACCCTATATTTAACACGTTTCAAAAAGAAGGTGCAAAATGGTCTGTATCGCGTGAATTGCGCACACATGGCAGCGGTTATTGTCGCTTAAGGAGACATGGAAATGAAACAAGGAGAGACGAGAGAACGCAATTTTTCAATTCCGTGTGAATATATTTTACGGAATGAAACGAAAATGATCATCAAAACATATCGCTTATCCAGCATTGCCATTTTGGAGCTGTTGGGGAACTCCTCAATGGATTTGGAGCCAGCCACAAGGAGGACCCACGCAATACCGGATATCACAAAACTCCTTGCAACATTGCACTTTTCTGGGATCTCCCAATCTCGGCTTTCAGAAGTGCTGTCCGACGCGCTCTAATTGCCATGTCGCCCTGACGCCCTTACCGAGAACCCCAACCTGCGCCTCATCCACAGTCCCATTGTGGAGCCATTTGGTATGTGCATTTTTCTACAGGCCAATACAAAACACCTGTTTTTTTTTTGTTTTTTTTTGGACGAGGGGTAGGGTTGTCACTGTAAGATTAAAATTTCTTAATGCACTAGTTTGCACAAACTTCTTTGCCGCAAAACCACAAAACGCGCGAAAAAATCCATCATTTAAATAGGGCGCCTCCAACAGTTTTGCACCTGCCACCAGTTACGCAATCTCTCTTGTTAAATCATCCGCAAAACCATGGTTCAGCCCCTCAAGCAAAATTCCAGTTTGCAAGCCGCAAATTACTGCACGCAAAATTGGATCTTGATAATCCGGCCCAGTGAGTAAAGCGGCTTCAGGAGGAATATTAGATATGAGATAAGGTTGTGCAGTCCTTACAGTTTTCATATGTGGGATTTGCCCAGGGTATCACTGAGCATAACAGTGGAAATTAATCCCATGCCGTCTAATAACTCTACCGATTGGGAGCATGTATAAAGTAAAGAGAATTGGTCCTAGCACTGATCCCTGTGGTACTCCAAAGGTAACCTTTGAGCGAATTGTTGAAGATCTTTTGTCATTAACATGAACAAACTGTATTCGATCAGATAGATCAGGTTTAAACCAGTCTAGTGCTGTTCCTTTAATTCCAAACAAAATATTCAAGTCTTTCTAAAAAGAATATTATGGTCAACTGTATCAAATGCAGCACTGAGATCCAACAGGACGAGCACAGATACAAGTCCATTATCTGAGGCCATGAGAATATCATTAGTGACTTTCACCATTAAGCTGATTTAAATGCTTTCATGATGAGCTCTAAAGCCAGACTGAAACTCTTCAAAAAGTTCATTATGGTGTAAGTGATCGCGAACTTGTTTGGCATCTACTTTCTCAAGAATTTTAGATAAGAAAGGGAAGATTGGGATATAGGTCTATAATCAACCAAGCCCATTCGGATCAAGAGACGCGTTTCTAAGCAGAGGTTTGAATTCCAGCAACCTTAAAAGCTTTAGGTACATATCCCTGCAACAGAGATAATAGATTAATGACATCTAATATGGAGGGAGGAGATCAAAGGGAATAACCTCCTTAAATAACTTGGTTGGAACTGGATCTACTGATACAAGTTGAAGGCTTAGATGAAGACAATAGTTTTGCTTACTCTGAAAGTTCTACTGGATCAAAGCAGTCTAAACCCGGTTCAGATTCCATGACTACCTTCAAAGTGCGCAGCTCTGCATTAAACCAAGGCGCCAGCTTTCTATTTTAATCGGTTTTCATTTTTCAAAGACTTTCGCGAAAGAGGATAAGCAGTAACTTAGAGAACTATGTTACAAACCCCATCACGGCAAAATCTCATCGTCAACCTGTGAAGGGAACAAGCTAAGCTTTTGCACTCTGCAGCACTGCTCAGCGACCATAGAGGAGAGAGAAAGTGAAACAGATTCTTTGAAATTTATAACTGCACCTGTCGCTCAGCCGCTGCCTCCCATTGGAAAGCTGTGAGTTACAGAACCCATTCCTCCACTCACCATCCCTGGATAACTTATCCTTACCTTTCCGATCCTACTTTGTAGAACACTCCAAAGCAGGCATCAATCCTGCATCTACGACCACCAGCGCCTGCTGGAGCCATTGTTTTTCTAGACTCTTAAATTCAGCCTATCTTGACCGTTTAAAAAGCTTCGTAGTACTGTGGATGAATGCAACAGGCTCATGGAGAACACCACGGTCAAGTCAGGGCAGGAAGAAGTGGTGTGTAAGGTGACGAAAAAGGGACTGCAGAGACAGGCTAACAGCAAAGCTAAGAAGGAATCCCCTGTAGACAACTGATCCCATTAATCCTGCACACTGGACAACAAAAGGAATCCTCTCCAACTCAAACTCTCCACAAAAAAGGATGCTTGTGTAGCTGAATAGAACAAAATATTAAAGAAATGTAAAAAAGAACTGGTTCCCAGGATTTGTATTTATTTAATAAATTGTGGTGTTTAAAAAGTGACCACCGAGATGAATCTTTAAAGTGCAGCAAAATACCACAAAGCATAAGATGTGTGGACTTAAACGTTAAGTGTCTGTGTGTGCAGCAGACCTGTTCTTTATGGTCATCCCTTTAGCTATGGGTGAATCACTGAAATCCACTTTCACGTCACAACAGTCTACGCAGCTCTGCACAAGTTATTTTAGCATCCAGGCAGTGGTGTAGTCTATGTGATACACGCGGGTATACTGCCGTATATCTTTAATTTAGAAAAGCTTGTGAATTTCCGTATAACCACTTAAAAGTGCTCAATAATGCTGCGTTTCACACCGACACAAGTATAGCCCCAGCATACGCAAGAAAGTCAATGGTTGACGCCAAGGCACAGCAAAGCGTCCCAGCGCTTTAAGCATCTAACGCCACATGGCCACAAACGCTAAGCTGCACGGTAGATGGAAAATGGAAATTTTGTTTCTCGACGCTCCGCGATCAACCAATCAGAGATTTTCGATCTGGGAGCTGGCAGGGAGACAGATCGCTGGATGACACAGAGCGCTATGATCACTCCTCTGAAACAGTTTATTAATGCCTAAATTAAACTGAAAATGCTGAAATCTCGCTTGACAAAGCCGCGGTTTGCTTTTATTATCCTGGAGCCTGCAGTTTGGATTACACGTTCATGAAAACCGCTTCCAGCCACCGCAGCGAACCGTGAGGAGGCGACCGGGCCATAGGTGGCCTGCTGTTTAATGTGACAACATGGTTAAGAAACCACCGCTCTGTAACAGAAACAAGAAGACAAGTGAAACAAGGAATGAATCTCCACTACCTTTAGTCATAAATTCACGCTTTTTTGTCCATTCTGGTTTAAACGACATCCTGGTTTTGACAGGAAGCTAACTTTAATACTTAGCATCAGTAACTCTGATCCTAGATATGCTGTGGTGTACCGTCAAGTCCAATGGTCAGATGGTGGTGAGGAGATTTTACAACTTATTTTACCATCAGTTCTTAAGCAGGATGTTTTGACTCAACTACATCAGGAACATGGACACCAGGGTGTAGAGCGCACCTAGGAATTGCTGAGGCAGCACTGTTAAACACTACAACATTAACAACATTAAGCACAAATACAAATTCAAATTCAAAAACACAACAACATTAACGAAAACACAATGGAAAAGGTATGTCCCAGTGGGTGACCTAAGAAGTCGCTGATTGGACCACAGGTCGTTTTACTTTTGAACCGGAAGTTATTCTGGCTTTAACGTGTTTTTTTAAAAACATGAATATTCTCCGTGATCCAAACCTTACTTTTGCTATTCGAGAGTATTTTGACTCAGGATATACATATGAGGTGATACTGGACATGCTTCGGACCAACCACGAAGTGTCAGTTAGTATGCGTTCACTAAAGACTTATTTGAAAGAAGCAGGGCTGCATAGAAGAGGCAACTACTCTCCACTTCGGGAAGTGAGGCGTGCCATTATGGCCGAGCTGAGAGGACCAGGGCAATTATTTGGCTATCGGACCATGTGGCAAGTTCTCAAACAAAAACACAACCTGCGTGTTAAACGTGATGTTGTAATGAGACTGCTGAGGCAGCTGAACCCTCAAGGCATCGCTCTGAGGACTCGCAGGAGATTTACAAGACGCACCTATCACTCTATGGGGCCCAATTACATATGGCATGTAGATGGCTACGACAAACTGAAGCCATTCGGCTTGGCCATCTCAGGATGCATTGATGGATTTTCGAGAAGAATGATGTGGCTTGTTTGTGGGGCAACAAACAACAATCCTTCTGTCATTGCCCAGCATTATATAAACTGTGTCAAGAGTGTTGGAGTGATACCAATGAGACTACGAACAGACCTCGGCACAGAGAACGGGACTATGGCAGCAATACAGTGTACCCTCCGCCATGCGCATACGGATTATTATGCTGGGTCATCAAGCCACAGTTACGGATCATCCACAGGGAATCAACGCATCGAGTCATGGTGGTCTTTTTTCAGAAGAGGAAGGTGGGTACATATCTGTGTTTTTCAGATGTGAAGTACAGCGAAAGCTGATCACGGTCGGAAATCCATGGAAGCATACAGTCTGAGTTTAAAAAGGATTTGTAAAGTACGTCTAAACTCTTCATGTGAAAAACAAGTTTCTGGTGACTTTAGTAACATACACGTAAGCTATATGTTAGCCAAGTAAATTTTGCAAGTTCTGCAGTAAGTACTACAATACATATTTGTGATATTAATTTTAGTATTACACACAGTTGGGTAGAGTACTCAAAAATCGTAATGGAGTAATAGATGTTACATATTTTTACTGTTTATAAATTAGGGAAGAGGTGAAAGCTACTTTTAAGCTTGTGCTTTGTTTATTGTTGTCATGGCAACTCCATAGGAAGTGCCTATTGAGTTGGCAATCACATAGCTGTCGTTTTGCTAGTTAACATGCCATATTGAATTAGTTTCAAACATTTATTTTCATAAGGCTTTAGCAAATATTTTTTTCAAAATTAGAATTTTTCATGCTTTGGTTACAGATGCTATACAAACGTTTTAGTTTGTACGCGGAAAAGTTGGATGCGATATTCAGTTTGACATGCATTTAGAGCATGCTTTCAATGTTATGGACATGGAGAAAGACAGACAATCTTTCAATCATTTGAATATGAAAAAGAACAGAACCGTTTCTAATTCAATGTATCCTCAGGTCTCAGTTTTGGATGGACTTGTTTGGAGATTTAAGAGACTCTGGAAACTTCAACGGAAGCCATGAACACCAGTGCTTGCTCAGATTCTGCTTCACCAGAGTTCTGCAGAAAGACCTGGATGAATGCAAAAATCTCTGGAATAACCACAGGATCCGGCCAAGCAGACTTGCATCATGTCCTGGAGGGATTCCAAACGAACTCTATCTCTTGCCTCACAGGTAATTGACATCTTCACAAATAGAAATAATGCTTGACATTACATAATAATGCAGAAGTGCTGTTAGCACTAGTTAGGACATCTATTATCTATGTAGAAGTAACCTATAGCTGTTAATGTATAGTGTATCACAAAAGTAAGTACACCCCTCACATTTCTGCAGGTATTCAAGTACATCTTTTCATGGGATAACACCAACAAAAGCACACTTTGATACAATGAAAAGTAGTCTGATTACAGCTTATATAACAGTGTAAATGTATTCTTCCCTCAAAATAACTCTATGTGCAGCCATTACACTCAGACTACTTTTCATTGTGTCAAAGTGTCATTTTGTCAGTGTTATCCCATGAAAATATGTACTTAAATATATGCAGAAATGTGAGGGGTGTACTCACTTTTTTGATTCTTTCTATACACTGTCACTGATAGTGCTCACTTATACTGTGTCATATAGCCAGCATAAAAAAACAGACAATTACAAGTACTTGTACTAAATATATTAAATATCCTTCACAATTCTATTACTAATTATATTCTGACTTTGCAGATATGGTTCAAGAGATTGTGGATTTCCTGTTGAGGACAGTGATCTGGATGTTTTCCCAGAAGCAAGTCAGGTGACAGAGTTGTGTGGTGATAAAGACATTGAGGAATACCTACAGCAAGTCATGCAACAACATGGACAACAGCAGTCACAAGACTGGGAGTCAGCGATGGAACTGTATTTATTCCTCAAACACATAGCAAGGCTGTAGACACAAACAACCTGAATAAAATCTTTTTTATATTTTGTGTCCTGTTAATTTTACTCAAATGAAAAGTCATTGGTATAACATTAAAGAACATCATAACATAAAAAACATCATAAGATAAAATATCTATTTTTAGATAATATTTTCATATGATAGCCCTTCTAAAGTGGAAGTTTATTCATATTTATCAGCTCAAGAAGTAAACAATCATTTTGGGCAAATTCTGTTATTTGAAACTGGTGTATGTCTGGTTTAGGCTCACAGTACGGGCATTTGTCAAAGCTCTACACTATGAAATTTTGTATCATCTTAAAAGGGGATACAATTGGCTTTCATTTAAGCCAAGTTTTGAATCTGACCAATTCAGATCAACTCAAGAGTTGAGAACTGAAATACTCAGACTAAGAAATCCGGAAATGTATACCCAATCTATACTAGCCTACCATGCAGTCATGTTTTGATGTGGTTATTATGGATTACATAATGGTAGGCTAATCTAAAAAACTGTATATGGTATACATTTCCGGATTTCTTAGTCTGAGTATTTCAGTTGTCAACTCTTGTGTCCCTGATGTCCCTGGATACCACTGGAGTAAAAACAATGTTTCTTGGTAAGGCAAAAAGGATTCATGTTATTTAGTTTTAACAAGCTCTGGTGACCTCTGAGTTGGTCATATTCAAAACTTGGCTTAAATGAAAGCCAAGTGTATCCCCTTTTAAAATGATACAATAAACAATATTATGAACATATTAATTTCTATTACAAATATTATAATATTATGGACAATATTAATATTACAAATGCCTGGACCGTGAGCTTAAACCAGACATACACCAGTCTAAAAAAAATACATGGTCTGGCCCATGGAGCAATCATCACAAAACTAGCTGAATGCCAACAGCATTAGAACAAGACTGCCAAGAAATTTCTTCTGTCAGTTTCAGTAGCATCCGAATCCCGGAGCATTTTGTATTCCAAAGTCCATGTTAGCCCTAAAAGCAGCATAAGATTCCAAAAGTGGCAGCTTCAGTGTATTTGCACAAGTGTTTGCAACAGGAAAGGGTGAATCACTCAAAAACTGAAGATGTGGGGATGGCATCATGCCTGCTGGTGGAATCGCTGTCAGACCTGTAGCAAACATCAGGACTTCTTCTAGAGACACAGCAGTGTTTTTCTCTGAAAAATTAAAAACAATGTAGTTAAAAGATAATGCATTGCACAAAATTTATTTTTATGTATGCTTTCCTCCTAATAAAACAAACAAAAACAAATTTTTAGAATAAAACACAATCCGTCCTTACTAACCTTCGCAATCAAGCAAATAATCTGCCCAGAAGACGATTGTTTTGCCCTCCTTTTGCCGTGTATTGGTTCCTACTGGGCTGAGATCTGGTTTAAACATGGTCTCCAAGTCTGAAGCAGTAAGGGCCTTGGCAGAGAAACATAGCACTGGGGACAGGACACTGGAATGCTGTTGCAGTGCAGCGAAAAAACCAAGACTTGCCAATCCATCTTTGAATCTGTTAAGGATAAAAACATACACACTGCACTTTATTCATAGCATAAATATGAAGTATTCTAAGTCCTGTGTAAATGTGAACCACATTGTAGTTCAATAGGTCTAAAAAGAAAAGAAAATTAAATATAAAAAGTAAAGCTAACCTTTCAAAGTGCTCAAAAATCATCATTAAAAGTAAAGATTTATCATTTCAAACTTTAAAAAAAATGTTTTTACTGTGCAAAAAAACAAAATTGTGTCATGCAACAGCATATTTTTAGAAATCGCATTGAAAAATTGTTCCTGTGCCATACCTATGATTAATCTGTGTAATGGTGAACAATGATTAAAAATATATATTTATGATGACAAAAGAAGACGATACCTATTGTACATTAAATTCTGAATGGATGATAAAAGTGGTGAAACTCAGAATTTGGAAAGTATTGCTCAATATATTACAACATTTCACATAATTTTTCAGAAGGACACACAAAGATGTGTTACCAACCAAGGATAAAAAACAAAATCAATTAAGGAAAGAAGCTTGTTAAATTTGATATCTCATTAAGTAATTTCATATCTATAATTTCATCATAATTTTTTATACCTTATTAGTTTTTCATAGTAAATTACAACGTCATGATGTCAGTGGCAGGTGTGAACAACTGGAAATATGTCATTGATCTTGAGTATTGAGCATCAAACTTTAGAATAGTTTTTAAATCTTTATAACATAATATATTAATAGCTCACTGTTTAGTAATTACCGTTGAATGGCACTGTGGTTTCTGTCAAGGATGTACCATCTGAGATACTCGTCTACAAAAGCTTTCTTCTCAGAAGTCTTCACACTTCTGAAGCAGCCAGCAGTTTGGAACATCCCGCTGTTTTGAAAAATTGCATTTACCAGAGCTTCATCTGATTCAGCTTCCAGGACCTATAAAACAAGCAGTTTATTATAAGAAAAAGTACAGAACTATCAATTTGACAACTTCTTTGTTATGAATACAAAAAATAGCATAAACATTTTGTGCGTTTGTGATTTCACATTTGTTGAGACAAGCTGAAATTGGGCCTTTCAAAACAAAAAGATTTGTCAAGCTTTGAGAAAATGAAATTACTATTTTGTTGTAATAATTTCATAATCTTAATTTGAATGTGAAAATAATCTCCAGTTGGCATACAATAAATCTACTCTCTAAACCTAGGTCATTTCCTACCTGTTTTAGAACTTTCCCTATCTCCTCATCTTGAACATCTTCTACAGTGGCGCTGAAACTTGGATTCCCTAGCATGTAGTGGACCAGGTTCTTTGAGAGAAAATGTGGTGCCGGTCCCCCATGTACAATCGATACGGCAATCATCTTTCCTGCTAAAAAATACTCATCTTCCCTGGCAGCTGTTGTACAGAGCACAGATTTACTGTGGGTAATTAAATCTTAGATCAGCTTATGACGGACACATATACAGAAGAGGATTAGGGCCACTGGAAAAATAAAAAAAATATTTAACTGATTTTTTTTAATTCTATTTCAGTATAGTATTCAGTATAGATTAAAGTCAGAATTCTGACTTTAATCTCAGAATTCTGACTGAATTCTCACATAAAAAGTCAGAATTCTGACTTTTTTCCCATGTTAAACTGAAATAAAATTTAAAAATCTGTTAACTTTTTTTTTCAGTGGCCCTAATCCTCTTCCGTACACATAAGCAGATTTTTCTGCAAATATTTATTTTAGAAGTACTACCACTTCAGTAACCCAAAAATGACTCACCTCTCGAATTGCACACGACATATCGAGCTTCTGGGGGACCATCAAAGATAGGACGACTTCTCAAACTGGCCATAAGAAGCGTGAGAAACTCACGCCTTGGGCCACCTGAGTCCAACCCTTCCTCCAAACAGCCAGCATCATCGTTAAATTTGATGAACATGTCGTTCTTGTCAGAGTATGTGCTCCTCTGAAAGCCCCGAACAGCTCCATCCCACACATCAGTACGACATATATTGAACCGGCTGACTTTCTTGTGGTCTATGTTCTTGGCCAGTTCTGCAATAATATCATGTGGCTGCACATTTGTTTTTCTAGAAAAAAAAAACAAACTTATTTTAAAACAGTTGATTGATCACACTTAGCATTATGTAATTACATTCAGGACCAGGATGTGGATTAATTTAAAGCTACAGTGTGTAACTTTTAGTGACATCTAGCGGTCAGACTGCAGACTGCAGCAACATGAACATCTCCCCCACCGCTTCTCCCCACCCAACAGTACGGCGGCGTTACGGGACAAAATGTCTTCCACGACGTCCGCATCACCTACCTTCTCAAGTGATGAGGTTTGTTTACATAGATAATTTTACAGAAAGTATTTCATTAGTCTGTGTAGGGTATAGATTTCATGTAGACTTAAGATAATAAATATATCCGTTATTTTTTCTACATCGTTGTGACATTTTGGCGATCTCGCAATCACTAGTTTGTTGGCTCTGCTGCCGTAGCGCAAAAGATGTCTGCCTCCATGGCTGCGAGACCAGCTCCCTATGTAATTATAAATAAGCGAGAATTCTAAGGCAACGCAAATATTAAG
The DNA here is from genome assembly GCA_018398635.1 of Cyprinodon brontotheroides. NCBI lineage: Eukaryota > Metazoa > Chordata > Actinopteri > Cyprinodontiformes > Cyprinodontidae > Cyprinodon > Cyprinodon brontotheroides. The sequence goes on from JAGKQL010000977.1 coordinate 18,710, forward strand.
GTTAAGAGGCTGAGCTTCGTAGATGATGATAAATAACATAGTTATGTATAATATATTACATTTCTGACTGTATATTCCCTGTAATTATTACACACTGTAGCTTTAATACAAAATATTAAATTTACTAACACATGTTCTTCTGGGGTCAGGTCTTGCTTTTTGTCATCTGTAAAATATTCAATCTCATCATCATCATCAATAACAATGGGCTCAAAGAGAGTGGTGTAGTCTCTGTGGAGAAAAAACATGCACAATATAGATGAGGTAATAAACAAAAAGCATAAAGATGTACTTCCAACTTTCCTTCACAAAACATTCAATTTATGTCAGAAGTAACATATACAACATCCAAAGTACATAAATATACAATAGATGTATCAGTATTACTTTGTCATGATGACGCTACACACACACTTCTTTTTTATGATAGAAGCCCCTAACACACCTGTAACAGGAGCTCTGGACAGTGAGACATTGACTGGTGCCTGGATTGTTGCCATTGTTATCCAAGTCCAAAACCTGAAAACAGAGAAAAGACGAGAGCAAAACTTAATGATCGACTAATCTGCAGTTATTTTAATATTTAAATATTTTACTTAAAGGTTTGAGATAAAAATAGGTGGATTGTTGTGTGAGATAATAAAAAGTTTGTACCTGTTGTACTTCATTTGCAAGTACAAGATTCCCAGCACCATTCCTTAGAGGACAATGAAAAAAAAACATATTAATGGGTATTTTGAACATCTGCTGTCAAGGTATAAATTATGGGATCACCCAGTTTTCTTCAATGTCTTGATCATTTGATTGCACTGTAACTCCTCTGTCCATGATCTGACTAAAACAGACATAAATTAAAACATGGAATGCCTAAAAGCGGTTTTGGCAGTACAATGCCATCTTTATAGAAGCAAAGTGATTTACTCATTATCGCCAAAAACTAGTTGACAAAAGTTATTTACTGAAACTCTTGTGAACCTTTTTGTTATATTTATCTAAACAACTGTATACTTGTAAAATTTATAAGACATTGAAGAAAGCAAGGGTAGTGTATTAATTATTTCCATGCCAGTATATTCAACATTTAAAAACAAACATCTTGGGGAAAAAAATACAAATACTTCCTAGGCCATGTTCCCATAACCACCTAATTTACAAATATCAGTACATATCAGTACATACTGTATGAAAATTCACTGAAGGCTATAATACTTTTGATACACATACAAACACCATGCTATGGCATACCTAAAATATAACTTACTCTGTTTTTGCCACGTTTTGCAAAGGACTGCTTTCATTCATAGGTTCCCATGGCTGAAGAAAACGAAACACAATTTCACATAAAAACATCGACATAGTCCTATGAAGCTTAGGTAAAATGCTCTTGTTGTGGTCACTCAACCAAATAAAAACAAAAGACCAAATACATTTTAAGTTGTACTTACCAGTGTATCAGCAAGATCAAACTCGGATTCTTTAATAACAATCTCTGGGTCGGAATCAGAGGAGTCTGATGATTTTCCAACTGATAAACAAGGAAAAAAAGACAAAACAAGCCAATTTAACTTCAACTAAGTGATAGTACCGTGTTCGGTCAACTATATTACATTGTATCTGGAAGCACAAACACAGAACTGGTAAAAACTAATAACTGAGTGTCTACCTATCAGGTTTCCAGGAAGTAAGTTTACAGTTAGGAGCCAATTTATGTATACTTTTTACTTGATTGGTTCATGCCACCAATGCTTAATTGCACAATTTTAAAATTTACATTTACTGAAGTTAGTGCCAAACTAACTGTGCCAACAATGTGCCAAACAGTACACACAAACATCTGAGCTTACCTTCTTCAAAGTCCTTTTTCAAGCAGAGGAAAAGAGAGATCCTTTGATATGGCTTGCCAATTTCAGCCTTATAATCTGCAAGGGTAAAAGGTGTTTGAGTCCCAGGGATATTAATAACCTCTGTCCCATCTGGGTACAGAAGGAGGAAAGGTTCATCTTCTATGTCTTTGTTGAAGTCCTTCATTTTTTTAACAGCAAGACTGAGCAGAGGTGTGGCAGAGACATCTGGGTTTGTTGCAAGCGAAATGGTTTTTCCACTCTGTGGCTTTAGACATTTCTTCTGAATGGTCATCAAGCCAATATTTATCTGAAAACAAACAAAAAAATTATGCGGAAGACTGAGCAATGTTTGGTTTTAGAGAATACTCTGTTGTTTTCTTTTTGTTTTTAATTCCTCCTGTATTATGTTACAATAACATCCAAATACATCCATTAACTATTATCAGTCATTTTCAACCTTTTACTTTTGAACTGATGCAAACAGAACAATGGTTGTAAAATTATTAAGCAATAAATAATCAGTAGATGATTTAGTGTTTTGACTGATCATTAATTGACAGTTTGCTGTTACTGTTAAACAATTATTCTGTATAGTTTTGCTACGTGGAACTTTCTTTAAGCAAGTCTATTACTTAAAACCTGCTTGTTTTTGGTCGGAACAATACCGGACCTACCTGAACTTTCATTTTTTCCTTTTGCTTTAACCCCTTTTTCCCAAGAGAATACTTTTGTCGCTCCTCATTTTTTTTTCTTCTGTATTCAAGGAAGTTGCTGAGGGATGGTGAAGGGCGGGATGGAACACTCTGTTGTGCTAGAAGTAAAGAAAAATGTTGCACATCACATTCATGCAAACAGACGATATGTATTACGAACGACAAAAATTACACTAGAAGTAGTGCCTATGGCTGTAATGGACCTTATATATCGCTAATACCATGCTGCTGTATTATATCGAGTATGTGTACTTTTAATTGCATTTACAATGAACAACTAAATAACAGTGGACACGGTCGGGAGACCACTAACGTTAGCAAGTTGCTACATCCATAAGAAACGTAAATATTTCTTTATGCTTATTAACTTACTTGAACATTGTGGAGTATCTTCCGTACAAATTTCTTGAAGCTTCTTGCCACAATTGCTACAAAAGTTTGGTGACGGCTCAACCAGCTCTTTTCCACAGTTTGGGCAATACATTGCGACGTGACCGTATTCCCGCTTGCTTTGCTTCTCACGAAGCACACTAGAATAACTTCCGGTTCAAAAGTAAAAGGAGCTGTAGTCCAATCAGCGACTTCTTAGGTCACCCACTGGGACATACCTTTTCCGTTGTGTTTTCGTTAATGTTGTTGTGTTTTTGAATTTGTATTTGTGCTTCATTAATGTTGTAGTGTGAATTTGTATTTGTGCTTCATTAATGTTGTAGTGTTTTTCGTTAATGTTGTTGTGTTTTTGTTAATGTTGTAGTGTGTTTTCATTAATGTTGTTGTGTTTTCATTAATTTGTGCATTTGCGTTAATGTGGTTGTGTTTTCATTAATGTTGTAGTGTTTTTATTAATGTTGTTGTGTTTTCATTAATGTTTGTTGTGTTTTCGTTAATGTTGTTGTGTTTTCGTTAATGTTGTTGTGTTTTTGAATTTTATTTGTGCTTCATTAATGTTGTAGTGTTTTCGTTAATGTTGTTGTGTTTTTGTTAATGTTGTTGTGTTTTTGAATTTGTATTTGTGCTTCGTATTAAACAGTGGGTACAGCAGTGCCAACGTTGCCAGGTTGCTAAAAATTTACTATCTAGCTCCGATGCTTTTATGAGCCATCTGTATGAATGGTTTTTTAGATTTGGGGTTCCAAGCCGCATTCATTCCTATCAGGGTCAGACTTTTGAGAGTTCCTTGATTGAGCAGCTCTGTATCTTGTACGGGGTTAAAAAGTCACGTAACACCCCTTACCATCCGGCTGGGAACGGGCAGTGTGAGCATTTTAATAGAACGCTTCACAACCTGTTGCAGACTTTACCAACGTCTAGGAAGCGGGATTGGGCTTCCTCCCTTCCTCAAGTACTTTTTTGCTACGACACCACCCCTCATCAGAGCACTGGTGAATCTCCATTTTTTCTTATGTTTGGTCGTGAACCTCAGTTGCCTGTGGATTTCTTGTTGGGCCGTGTGCGGGACCCGGAACCCGGTGAGGTGGAGGATTGGGTGACTGAGCATAAGACTAGGTTAACTATGCCGTTTTATCATGCTCAGGATCACTTACTAGCAGCGGCAGGGCGTAGAAAGGAGCATCATGATTGGGACATAAGGGAGGTTCCATTACAAGAGGGGCAGTTGGTTTACCTGCGCGATCATAGTGCTAGAGGTCGCCATAAAATCCAGGACCTCTTCAACCCAATTATCCATCAGGTCGTGAGGGCTCCCACAGCTGGAGGGCCAGTTTATACTGTGCCCCTATAGGTGAGTTGGAGAGAACTCGAAATGTGCATCGTGACATGCTGAAGGTTTGGGTTGGGCCAGAGCCCCCACCTGTACCTCGGGTGTTGAAACCTACCTTGACTTCAGAGGGGTTAGATGATTCCCTGGAGGGTGATTTGTGCTTGTTGGTCCCCGATACTTCATTACCATCCACCTCTGCAGCTCCAGGGTTGCCTCAACAGGCCCCTTCAGGGCCCCCTGGTCAAACCTTGGAGACAGTTGAGTTGGGTCGTACAGTCCATTCACGGGCTGGACAGTATTTGAACATCCATCACCTTCCTCGACCGGTGGGTCAAGCCATGGTGTCTAATCAGCCAGTTTCTAACGCACAGCTTGCTGTTTTCCACCCTTGGTGCTGAATTGTGCAGGTCCATCGTTGGGGCGACAGTGCAACACCAGGGGTAGAATGTCGTGGGATGGTGTTTAATCCTCTCCACTCTATAGCGGGTGCAGCATGAGGAGCACCACTGATTGGGGGGCGTGGCAGATGCCTTTATAGCTGGGCAGGCCGCTGACAGGTGTGTATCTTTGTTTCCCCTGCTATCCGCCCAAGTGGCTGTGTGTTTGATCGCCATCCGTGCTGGGATTATGGTTGGGTTCTGGGTGCTATACCTGCTGTTCGTTTCTGCAGCGTTGCCTGTTGGTGTTGCAGTTGCAGCTGGGGATTGTTGTGGCGTGGCGCTTGCATTTGGTCCTCGCTCGCTGATCTGCTCCCTCCCTGGGCAGGCTGTGTTCCCGCTCTGGGTAAGCTACCTATTACTTAAATTTACTTAACCTAGATTTACAACAAATAGTTTTTCTATTTTTAGGCGCATGTCTGTTTTGATCTGCAGCGTTGGGAGCGCTGCTGCCTTGTTTTACCGGTGCTCGTTTGGGCTGCGCCCTGTGAACTCTGTTGCTGTTTGGGCAGGCTGGGCGGGTGGACATCGCTCTCTGGCCCCGCTGAAAGGCCATTGGAATCCGACTACGACAATTCGTTCCATCGTTGGAGTGTTTTATTTTTTATTTTCCATTTGAATTATTTGTTTATTTAAATTACTAACTTGTTTGGTGCCTTTGTTTTGATTTGTTAACTTGTTTTCTTTTGCATTGCATGTTTTGTTTCATTATTTTCTCTTTTTTTTTGGAATAACTGAAATTGTCTGGTTTCCATGACTTTTTCTCCAGGGACCAAGTAGCCCAGGACCTGAAGCCGTGGTTTTAAAAAGAGGATTGGTTTATAGACTTTGCCAAATAAAATAGTGTTGTACCAATTAGTCTGTGTTCAACAAAAAAACAAGATCCCCCACCCCCTTGCCGTTCACATTAGCTTGTCTTCTATATTACCCAATATGATGTGTTCAGCTAGATCTGCTATTTTCACAGGTTTTTCACTTTTTATAAAGTAGGGCATTAACTCACTAAAACGTTTATTTGAATTCTATAAAATCAAAGTTTTGTGCCCAATAGCAATGATGAACTGCACGGCTGCATTCTACACCCAGCTACAGTCTGGTAAAGAATCTGTTTGTAATTTGAGATTGTAAAGGTTAACTTGTTTTTACAACTTAAAACTGACTAAAACTAAAACCTTTTTAAGTTTTACTCGACTAAAACCGACTAAAATGATCACATATCATAATGACTAAAATGCAACTAAGACTAATAATAGTTTTGTCCTAAAGACTAAGAC
>JAGKQL010000979.1:0-28355 GCA_018398635.1 Cyprinodon brontotheroides
AAACCCCGCCCCACCTTGGCTTGCCAGATCACCTATATGTCCTGCTAATTCCTGGATATAGGCTGCAGCTCATAAGAGCTAACCAACAGTGAAGCAGGTCAGGGTGTGGACTAAGAGGGGCATGGAGGCCCTCCAGAACTATTTTGAATGTTGTGACCGGAACAATGTTCAAAGCTGCAGTAAGCTATGATAAAAGGACCAATTTTGATGAGTATGCCATTACTTTGTGAGCCAACATCAACAAATGCATTGGGGACGTCAGCACACAAAGAGCATCATCACCAACTACCCTGGATGACTGTGGAGGTTCAGAAATCGCTAAAACACGGAAGTCAGCCATCCAGTATGGTGAGAAGGAGGCACTGAGGACAGCTCGAGCCAGCTTGAACCGAGCCATCAGGTAAGCGAAGACGAACCACAACAAGAAGATCCTGGATCTCTTCCATGAGGATGTGGCAAGGCTAACTGGTGATCACAGACCGCTGGCGCGCATCCAAAATAACTGTCAGTTTGCCTCCTCGGGGTTGGAGGTAACTGGCAGCATTCCCTCCCGAGGCAGGTCCGATGTGCAGATGCCTACTGTGTGCGTGGCCCTGTACTTCGGCATCGCTTCTAACGGGACTGCAGCAACACAGAGTTCAGGGGAGATCCGGCCTACTGAAATGGCGGCGGCCATTCCAGTTCCACTTCCTAATCGGCTAGCTGCCTCAATTTCAGCAGCTGTAAAAAAAACAATGAATCAGCACTATGCGATGGGATGCAGTGCGTATAGATACCACACACCTATCAATGCACCTGAAAAATAGTCACCAAATAAAAGTCTTACCCTCTTTCTTCTAGCTTTCGACTCCGAGCTGAATGCTTGGCAGCTTCGCACGCAACGCGTGTTCGCTGGCTGCGTATATCTGAAACTCCTGCGTACCGTCTCATAATACATCTTACAGGCAGCTGGAAAACAATTAAATGAGAGTGGTATGAATAAAAAAAATCAAACGCAAGTCACAGTAACAAGGAAGGAGAAAACATTAAAACAGGTCACTTACACACAATGTCGTCTTTATCAACAGCAAATAGGAGGTCACCGCCTCATTGTGAGGCCAGATTAGTCTGTGAAAACAAAATGTATAGCTATGATCGGTATCTATCCGTATCTATTTCCTTTTACCGCCCAGAATGAAAGCATATTCTTTAAATCTTACCCCTTGCTCGGTTCATAGCGCCTGCAATTAGTCTCCGAGTTGTGAAGACGGCGTACTGCTTCCTGTGAATCACAAAAATACACTTTAATAAAGCTTGTTCTTGCAAGGCTACTATTAGCCGTAGCTTAGGTTAGGCTAGGCTGCTTTTAGCTTAGCTTAGCTTAGCAGTAATCGAACATATATTTACCGCTAGCTTCTCTTCTTTGAGTTAGCCTCTCTCAAGCGCACAGTTGTTCGACTGCTGAAAGTTGTGGATCGCATCCAAGAGGAGTTGAAGGCGAGTTGAACACGATGACGTTGTCCAGCCATTGATCACGTACCAGCAAAATCCAAACAAAGGAACTGGAGAAGTTCTTCTGACAAACATGTCATTGTTATATGGAAGGACTCGCGTGAACAGATACACAGCAGTTGGTGACATTATGACTTTAAAAAAAATGAGACATAGAATGTAAAACATAAATAAAAAATAAAACAGGGTAACAAACATATAAATAAATAAACAAATAAATAAAATAAACATAAAATAATAATAGCTAGGGGTTTACATTGAGTTTATGGTCATTTACAAAAGTGTATAATTTTATACCATTTTTCTTCTTCATAAATTTAAGTGACTGAAAATACAAACAAAGTTCTTTAAGAAAAACGTTGAAGTTTGGCTTGGTCCTCATGTATTTGTTTTTGTGAATGTAAAATTTCCCCATCATGAGTAACACATTAAAGGCTAGGTCCTGCAGCTTATCTGTCATTTCTAGTCCAAACAAAACATTCTCTTTGTCCAGATGAGAAGGAGAATCAAATTTAGATGAACACCAGAAGCAGAAATCTTCCCAGAAAACTTTCACGTACATACAATCGTAAAAGAGGTGACCAACAGTCTCAGTTTCACATTCACAGAAGGTGCAATCATTTTCTTCAAAAACCAAAACGGAGCCTCAGAAATTCCTTGGAAGGATAAATGTCAGTGATTATTTTGAAATGGACTTCTTTAACCTTTGGAGCAACAGGAAACTGTAGATATTTATTCCGCAGTTTTCCCACTTTCTCTTTTGGAAAATGCTTGGAGATTAGGTTTCTGTGGGATGTATCGGGATGAAATTCCTTGACAAACAAACTACGTATGACATTGTTGGTCAGCTTTTTATCAATAACAGACTGACCGTTGAGTAACAGAGAGGGAAGTTTTACCTGGACATGGTTTAGGAGTAGGTTGTATGACATTATGATCAGAGGCTGAGGAAGGGCTTTGATTAATATATTATATTGTTTTCTGTTATTTATTTTGAATTTAGAGCAAAGAGTTTCAAAAGGTAAAAAATTCCCTTTGTCATCAAGAATGTGCATTATCGACCATATACCACTTTCTAGCCAGCTCTTGTAAAATAAAGACTTGTTCCTGAATAGGACATATCGGGAGTTCCATAGTGGGGTGTTATGAGGACTAAAATTATGCTTAAATATTAGTTTCCAATAAAGTAAGACGCGTTGATGAAAAGAAGAAAGTTTAACAGGAAGTTTCTTAGGATCAAAATCACATTTAAGAAGGAAGTTAATTCCTCCTAATTCTATAAATAATTTGGAGGGGATATGAAACCAAAAACTATTTTCATTTTTCAGAAAAGATTTGAGCCAATTCATTTTAATCATTCCGTCTAAACATTCAAAGTCTATTGCTTTAAGACCTCCATCATTATACTCTTTAACCATTGCTCCTTTCCTAATGCAGTGTGTCTTGTTTTTCCAGATAAAGTTGAAGTTAATTTGATTATATTATAGCTTTAATTGCATGTTTAGGAAGGGATATGGAATAAGCTGGATAGATAAATCTTGAGAGACATTCCATTTTTGTAAGGAAAGTTCGACCAAAAATTGATATGTCACGTTGAGACCACAAATTTAAGTTAAGTTTACATTTATCTAAAATATTCCAACAGTTTAGTTTTTCCAGTGATTTATTGTCTTTGGTGATGTGAACACCAAGATATTTCACGGCAGATTTAACAGGGATGTTATGAATGGCAGTCTGGGAAGAGTCGTGTATCGTCGCGTCTATCATGTAAACATGGCTTCATCCCCATCCGGACAGACATTTTTATGGAAAGCCAATAGAAGTTTGGGGCTTGCAGGGAACAGACACGTCATACCCAGCATCATTTCTGCCAGTTGAGCGCATTGCTAGAAGATGTGTGGTTAATACATCCTCTGTGCATTTAAGTAAGACCAAAGAAAAGGTGACGGTAGTCATGCCACTATGCACAGTAGTTGAGCTCTAGGAGACTGTGATCTCTGCAGACCCCTCATTCTAGAAAAATGTCACTTGGGGTAAAACTCCCCCTGCAACCCTGATTTGCATTTGTATAGCTCACAGCATTTTTCATTTACATGTTAAAGCCTCCCCTAGAATTCCATGGGGGAGGCATGGGGGGAACACTGCCCAGAAGAAAGCCCGCGTCAATTTCTGACAATTTATGGGAGTTTTCGGCGATGCATGCAAATTACCTTGAACAGCCGTTAACCTGAAATTCCACGACAATCTACAATGCCGCATACTGACGAAAATCGAACTTTTCATGCAGTGATTCATATTTACTCACTATAAAATTTTTCACTCAGTAAGTTTCTTTCTCAAGGCCACACCATTCACTGCAGGATGTTGTTTGTAGACCAGACATTGCTTCTTCCCATAACAATCCAGATTCTTTCTCAAGGTTTATTCATAACATGTTACATTTAACCAAAGTGTGTGTAATTTGTTATGGCTCTGACTGCTTTCCATTGTTGTAAGTAGGGGGGCGAACCCTTGCCCAGATCAGAACAGAGCAGAATGCTATGCCATGAAGGCTGTATGATGACTGTTCTCTCTTTGCAAAGATTATTAAAGCTGCAGTCTGTAACATTGAGAAGAAAGCAGACTTCGACTGAAAATTTGAAGAAAAACAGGTTTCACGCCACTCCCCCACCCTCTCTGCTTCACTCATGCCCCACCTCCAAGCTCCACCCCTCTCACAGCATCTGCGCGTGGCTACTGCGCATGTGAGCAGAAGCATCCAAGCAGCGTACGCGGCATGGAGTCTGAACCGGTAAGAGCGATAACACTCACCTCCAAGCAGCTAGATATAAGATGCTGGTTATACCGAAGTTGCCTTGTAAGCAGTTGTCAGCAGGGGCAGTAAGGGCAGTTTCTCTTTCGCTGGTGGCTGTCGCTCCGCCATGACTTCCACGCGCGTCCTCCTGACTGCAGCAGCCGGGCGGCAGCAGCAGGTTCAGCGGTGAGAGGGAGGGGCGGGATTCAGCGTGTTGAGCTGTGATTGACTCTCCATCAGGATGCTCCTCTGGCTGTGATTGGGTTGTTTTGGCTCGTTCCGAAATATTCTTTCCAGATTGAAATACAGGCAGTATGCGCGACCAATTGAAGCATTTTTTTTTTACAGGTTACATATCACATGTACTGCTGTGTCTGGGCATAGGGACAGTTTTAGCCAATATGACAAAAAAAGTGATTTTAAAAACTTACAGACTTCAGCTTTAAAAAATGTGCCGACTGAGTGAAATCCATCGATCTCCGTTTATTTAACTAGGATGAATAGTTGAATACTTTTTCCCCGACAATTTGGCGTTGTCGGCAGGATTCTCTTTGACTAATTTTTTCTGAGGACAGCGATTGTCAGAAGTGTCAGGTACCACCTGGAGGAAGCAGTCTTCCAGCCTCAATACCCCGTTAGAAGGTTAAGGGAGTGAGGACTTCTGACATCAGAGGTTCCTGGAGGTCAGCAGGAGGATCAAAACGAACCATTTTTTTGAGACGGTGAGATGAATCTTTTGTTGGCACAGTTTAAATTAAATTTCAAAAACTAAATTACAAAACAACAGGTTGTTTACAGATTTAAAGATTATTAGAAATCAAATACTGGAAAATTTGTTCAAACAAAGTCCTCTTCTTCTCCATACAAATATCAAATAAATAAATGTAATCTAGCAAAAAATAAACAAAAATCTAACTAAATTAAAGATTAATCATTTCAAAAGCATTACCATTAGTATAATACTAAAGAATATACATACAAAATAAAATATAACTTTTCTTTTTGGGGAGCAGAAAGGCAGTTCCAGTTTTGTTCCACCTGTGAACCAAAAGACCTCGCATAGGAACGTGAGGCTCTCTCTAAGAGTGAGTGAGGAGGAAGGTTGTAGGTGCCACCAGAAGGCATTTAATTTTACTGAGACGTCGGTAATCTAGAGTGGGATCCCCCCAGTTATCCAGGTTGGCACCATAGGATTGGTGTGTATCGGGTAGAGTTAAATTGCATATCGGGCAGAGTTAAATTACCTGTAGATAATGGGAAAGGTTTTGCAGTTCTATAGTAGTAGAACAAAAGGCAAGGTTTCCGGGGAATTGTCAACTGCCCAAGAAGAAATTTTTGATCAAATGCTAAGAAAATAAGGTTCTTTTAATGTTGCAATAAACAAAAATGTTGAACATAAAATAAACCAATATCATGAGAAGTTAGAGGCTAAAAGAAGGTAAGGTAAGAAATTTACAGATTTAAAAAAAAGAGAAAAAAAATGGAAAAAGAAAAAAACAGTTTAAAATGATGGATGGTTAAAAGGAGAGTTCAAAGACACTCTCAGCTTCAAAAAGAAATGGGTTAAAATAAGAAGTCATAAAGGCAGTGTTTAAACCTGATACTAAACATATTTACACTGTATTACATATTAAACTTAAACTATACTAAGTTATAATAATGAATTTTTATTTTCAATGGTGCTTTTAAAAGAAACAAAACTCAGGAAACTTTTACAGGAAGTTAATAACTCATAGCTAAAAATAAAAACTATTAAATTATTACATAAAAAAGTAAGTAGGGCATAAAATAAGGTGAAATTAAAAGTTTAAAACTGAAAAAACTTGTAAAATAGGGAATTAACCCTAAATTAAATAAAAACAAACAAAATTAAATAGAGAAAAGTAAGGTTGATGATAAAAACAAAATTTGATAAAATTAGATGAGAAAAGTATGTGACTTAAAGTGACTGAAGGATGAAGTGGGGCGACTGACAAGACGACATTTCCTTCCTGAAAAGGCTTCTTCTTTTATATGGTAAAGATGAACAACTTTATTTTATTTTTTATTATTATTCATTTGAAACATTGAAACTCCTCAAACTAATCATTGTTTTTTTTTTTTTACTCCCTGCCCTTCAAACATGGACTCCCTGATCGGAGCCATTCCTTGTGGAATTCAGACCTGGAGGAGATGCCCCCCTCCCTATCAGCCCGCCGGAGAAAGACAGCCTGCTTCAAGCATCAATCTCCCCCCACCCCCCAAGGCACACACACCGACACAGCAACCGGATGGAAATGATGGGTTAAAATCTGGGGAAAGCAACACAAAAGGATTTTCATCTGCTCTGAACCCCTGACCCTAGTGGCTCACCTGAGCTGCAACTTGCTCCACAATGTGTGTGTGTCCAAAAACCATGAGGACAGAGACACTGGGGAATTTTTTTGTGGGGAAACAAGGAGGAGGTGCACCAACATAAGGCTTTCCTTCTCTCTGGTGCTAAATTATTTTTTAAATCTTTGAATAATTTTTTTTGTTTGAGAAGTGTCTGACCTTTTTGGACTGAGGTGGTGGAGCTCCAGGACTGAAACCGCCTGTTGGCAGAAATCAGTAAAGGCTAAAGTGATCGATTATATATATATATTTTTTCTTTTCTTTACTTTTATTTTATATTCCATTTCCATAGACTTCCAACTATTTAAGAAAAGCTTGATAACTTTCTCTTATTAGATTCCTTTCTGCATCTTGCAATGAAGAAAATGCTTGCTGACTGACATGACTTTATCTATGGGAAAATGTCTAATGAGGGTGATAATGTACGGCCTGGTTGGCTTTCACTAAACCATGATTGTTTTAGAGTAATTTTTGATCAAATTAGAACCAACCTTAAGTATCTAAACCAAAAATGTATCTTTTAAAAGAGAAAAACTCAGCAGCAACTGTCTTTTCCTATGTCAGCGTCAGGACTGGAAAACAAAACGTTATTTATCAGGCCTGTGGTTGTTTAAAAACAGGACGGGTCTTGTTTTGTTCATTTCCTGCTGTCACAATATTCCATAATGTTATGGACGGACCAAGAGATGAAAACTTAGGCAAATCCAGAGAGAGAAAAGGGTCCAAACATGGTCTGACACAGTAGTTGTAAAATGTGCACAGGTTTTAGTCACAAACCAAATTCTCTATTTCCACAGCAGCCACTCGGAGAGATTAGCTTCATCTCTTCATGATTTTGTGGTATTTTGCTTTTGTCCCTGTGCCATAGATATGTCAGGGTTTCTGACTAAGACAGAGAAAAGATGATCATTGTATCTGACTTATGAAAATGTAAACAAAATAGCACCTTATAGAGGAAAAAGAATGAATAATATAATCCAATAGGATAAAATCTAAAGTGTCAGTTTAATCTGAATTAGATTTCACTAAATGAAAAACTGAAGAGAAATTGATTTTCCTTATTTATACATATATTATTTGTTCTGATGAAGAAAAGGGTGGAAAGAAGATAAAACAAGAGAAAAACAGCAAAGCTAAACTAATAAGGATCCATATAGATGCTGTTTATTTTTCCATCTGGAACAGTCCATGTGGAATTTGGGTTGATAATTGAGAGCAGAATAAATAAACAACCTAAATAAAATACTAAATTATGACTAAACCAGTAAAGTAAATAAATAAGGGAATAAAATGGCCTTATAAAGGAAAATGATCTATTAAGGTAATTCTTAGCAGCAGAGGACAGAAACGACTGCTAGACTTCTGGATGAAGTTTGAACACCTCAGCCTGACTGTCTGATGTGCGTTTGGGAAAAACCAGCTTTGTTGATGTTTGTTGATGGTTCAGATTCTTGCACCCCTGGTTCGGTGTTTCTTCACCTCATGAAACTCTTGTTTCTGGTTCTTTGATTTTGCTTCGCCTTGGAAACATCGTTCTTGAAATCGGATGGAAAGCCTATATTCTTCTTCCACACACATCATGTCTGGTGGAAGCAACAGAAAACTGTGCTGCAGCGTCTGCTAATGTTTACATTGCTGCAGGCTCCTCCCTCCCACTCCCTACCTCTACTGAGGAAGAAGTTTGTTTGGATTTCTGCAGGTGCAGAAGTGATAAGGGTACCGAATATAAGGAAGTACATTTACTGGGTAAGTTTGAAATTATGGAATAATTCAATGATTTGTGACAAAGTTCAAATTTGAATCAAAATTCTTTAAGCTACATGAACCTATTTTATTTACTATTGTTTGTGAAAGGGTAAGATAACATCTGATCTGTCCTTCCCCCAGCTCCTTTAATTCAGCATGTTGGCAACTTTGACTCCCAGTTTTCCTCCCTGAGCTCATGACGGGTCGACCCTTTCCTGGACCACAGAACGACCAGACCACTGACCTCTGGCCAGCCTAGGACTGACAGCTGACAATTTAAAATGACCTACAAGACCTTTTTTTTTCCCTTAGTGACGGCTTTACAGAAGGACCAAGGTGCCTGGAGACCCTGATAGAGGACCATTCAGCCATCCTTCCATTCTTAGCACGAGGAGGCTCAAAGTCATCAAAGAAAGTGATCAGAGCTCATCTGAGCTCATCTGGAAGGAACCAGGAAAAGCTTCAACAAAACAAATCAGAATAAAGGGGCAGAATAATCCCCTCTGATTGGTTAATTAACACATAAAGTCGTCCCACCTGATGTGTTGAGGACCAGCTGCTCTGCAGACCACCCATTGAACCACGTACAAAATGTAAGCCTGTATAAGGGACCAACATCAACAGAAAAGATGAAAATGCCCAGCTCAAGATGTCTGACATCAGCTTTGCTTTTGATATTTTTAATCATACAACATGAATGAGAAGGAAATGTGTTGTGATGTGTTGTATTTAGTGTTATACCGATGCTACTTTTTTGGCCCCTATACTATTGTGCAGTATCGGGCCGACAATCGCATACCATAATAATAAAATATAAGCCATCATGGCTTGTCAAGTCAGCTGCCTACCTTTGTGAAGCAGGAAAAAATCTAATACAAAGTGATAATAAAAATAAAAGTTTTATTGCCTACCTGGAATGGGTGTGATACAGTTGAATAAACTTTCTTATGGCTCTCAAAATGGTATCGTGCACTATTTGTTGGTACTCACCGATACCTATACCAATTATTTTAGCAGTATCGGGGCCCCGTCCGATACTGGTATCGTATCGTGCAACACTAGTTGTATTTTAATCAAAGATTAACATTTTTAGTATTTAAAGAATTATTTATTACTTTTCTTGTTAGATGAGCACCTGATGGCTGATGGTGGTCAGTATTGGCAGAGATTTCTGATTTAGAGAATGAACTCTGATGATCGCTACCATTGGGAAGAGGAGCGCTGAGATTAAATCCTCCAACTTTCAATGTGTGCTTTGACTGACCCTGATTCTGAAGAGAGCTGAACTCATCATCTGCCTGAAACATCTTTGTGTTATGATTTAACATTTTGTAGAGATTGATCCTTTTTTTACTTTTAATGAAGCTCAGAATAATAATTTGACTTACACTTTGTAGACATGAAAGGTCTATTGTTTTGACTGATTTGAACTTTTCTCTTTCCAGGGAAACAAAAAGGGTAACTGATAATGATAAGAACTAAAATTAAAATTTTCAGAAATAGATATTTTACCATAAAGTATCATCATGGGGAAAAACAGTAAATATTTTTGCCAACTAAGGTGTGATTCCAGGAGGCTTTTTTTATTGGCAACATATTTTAGCTATCATAATCTTTTCCATAATTTTTCCATCTATTATAATAATTTAACATTGTCCACCAGCTTAATGCAGTTGTGGATTTTTGATTTATAAATTTTTAATTATCATTATTTTTCTTATTTATTTTTATTTTTTAGTTTTGTAGTTTTTAGATTTCTTTACATTTATTCACAGTTTTAGTTTTTTAGTTTTTAGCTTTCTTTACATATACTCACAATTTTAGTGTCTTAGTTTTTTATATTCATAAATTTTCCTTTTTTATAATATCGATTACAGAAGAATAATATCCTTTTATAATCGAAAGGGTGGACTGTATCTGAAATTTTTTTTAATCTTTCTTCTATTATATATTAATATTCATATTGACTCACTATAAAAGTTTTCACTCAGTCTGTTCCTCTCTCAAGGTCACACATTTCTCTTAGGCTGGTGTTTGTAGACCACACATTGCTTCTTCCCATAACAAATCAAGTTCTTTCTCAAGGTTTATTCATAACATGTTACTGTTAACCAAAGTGTGTGTAATCTGTTATGACTCTGACTGCTTTCCATTGTTGTAAGTAGGGGGGGACGAACCCTGCCCAGATCAGAACAGAACAGAATGCTATGCCAAGAGGGCTTCATGATGACTGTTCTCTCTTTGCAAAGATTATTAATAAATGTGCCGACTGAGTGAAATTCATCAATCTCCGTTTACTTAAATAGGATGAATAGTTGAATACTTTTTTCCCCACGACACTAGACGAGGTTATCTATGTGTGCTACAAGTTTTGTGGCACTACAATGATCTACAATGTAATTATTGGCTATTATTTGGTTATAATAACAATGAATAAATCTCCAAAAGTACAGTTTGGCCTATCTTCCCAAAGTAAGAAAAAAAGAATGTTAGAACTGTAAATATACAGTCATATGTTTATATAACCATTTTTTGTGTATTTATTACTGTTATCAAGGCTGCACTTTAAAATATGAAATTGACTAGATCTATTCTAAACGAAATTTATTTTTTGTTTACACTTGTGTATACAAAATGGCTAAATAAATCTTTCTAAGTCTCTAAGTCATAAGTAATTCTTGGCTTTTTATATGCTTAAAACAATGAAACTAAAAAATGAGTTTAGCACATTTTCCCAAAGTAACAGTTGTAGTGTGAACTAGATGAGGTTATCTATGTTTGGAGGCACTACAATGATCTATAGTGAAATTATTGGCTATTATATGCTTATAATAAAAACGACAAAATCTCCAAAAAGTTTGGCCTATCTTCCCAAAGTAAGAGTTATAGTATAATCCTGTTAGGTTTATTCTTTTATACATAATGTGCATTGTTATTTTGTTAGTCAGATTAGACAGAGCAGAAGGCCTTCCTTCACATTGTGCAGATGTACGGTATGTACGGAGGTAATCTAAATGGGACAGTGTAGCCCTCAGCTCCTAAGTCCTTTTAATTTGACGGGCCACGCCCTGTGCGACATCACCCCAACTCTATTTACCTGCGGAGTCAGAGTGCCACTCCCTCCTCCATTCCCCACCTGTGGCTGTTGCATGCTCTGTTGGCGTCTCGTTTCAAAAAAAGTTACTGGATCTTCCTAAAGATCTAATATTATAAGCTGTCTTTTGGGTGAGTGTTTTAACGCTACAAAACCAATCTCCTAATGTTTACTAACATCGTGTGATTACTCACCAAGCGTAACTTTTTACAGACTCGCTTCTCTCTCACAACTTGGGCCAAACCGCTCATGTTGTCTTTCATTAATACCACTACACAGACGGAGATCAACTTGTCATCCCTTCAACGGTGAGTTGTTAACTCCGATTCGGGTCATTTATTTTGTTTGCAGCGGCTAGATTTAAGTTTATATTCCGCGATTTGCGTCTTTTGTTTGTACCGCTGCCTCCACTTAATTCCTTGCCGCGCTGAGTCCCAGCGTTATTATGAATTTTGAACTACGTTTGTAGTGTAAAATATCGCTTCTGCTTGTTTAATATAAATTATTTTTAATTTACATTCAAGCCGAATTGTGCTTTACATTTTAGTTTAACAGAAGCGCCCCTTTTGTTTGCACTTTTTTTTTTTTTTCCAGCTTTTGACTGGATCATTAGAAAAGCAATGAGGTTTAGTTTTTTTTTCTTCCTTCCTCTTACCTCATTGAAAATTAAGTAAATAATTGAATGTAGCTACGTACTTGTGGAATTTGTTGCGCAACTTAAGAACTTAAGATCTGCTTGAGTATTTTTCTCTGCTCAAGTAATTTAATTGGAAAAGAGTTTTTTTTTTTTATACATTGAATATTCATGATTTATGGGAAAAAAAGTGCACTTGATTACAATGTGTTTTTGAGTATCTAAAACTTTTGTGATAATCTGTTAAACGATTTATTTATTTATTTATATAGTTATTTGTTATAGCTATATATATATATATATATATATATATGTTTATATATATATATATATATATTGGTAAAATGTGTAAATATGGAAAACTATCTGCATGTATAAATGTGTTCCAAAATTTAATGCACACATATTTTAAACATGCAGATCTCATTGGTTAAGAACAACTGCTCATTTGTTTTTTTTTGACCATTCTAGGTCAGGTTTTTTTTTATGCCAGAAAAAGGACATCACCCTCACTACAATCTGGTTCAGAACAACTTTTTCTTCTTCTAATTCAACTGAAGATGGTGAGCTAAGACCTCTACCTGTGCGGTAGGATACAGACTCTTCTTTCCTATAAGGATAAAAACTATTCTCTTCTCAACCCTGGATTACCATAGCGTATGGACTAACAATCTAACCTAACTGAACCTTGGGGACAATTAATCAAAAACTGTTTTGTTATTAATGTTTGTGTGTTTGTTGTTTTTTTTGTGTGTGTCTTGGCCACTTTAATACAAAACTAGTTAAACCTTATTTTTGTCTCTGTGATTATTCACACCTCGGGCTCCTCAACGAACCCTCTTCTGGTAACATCTTTCTACATCTATATAGTCAGTTCCTTGTCATTAGCCTTTAACAAGCGTTACATTTGGCGAGCTAGCCAGGAGTCTGATGTGTGAATATTCATTGTGAATTACTGAGATTGTTTTTTGTTTTTTGACTAAACTTGCATCAGAAGTGTCTGAAATGGATTTCATTGAAAAAACAGGGGTTGAGGTTTCCCATTGTGTTTTTGCTACCGGTGTGACTAACACTCAAGCAGATGATGAGTTGATTGATTATTTGCGTACTTATGGGGATTTAAAAATGGCATTTACTGTTACAGATTCTGACAGTTCTTTTTACAAAAACCTGATTGTTGAATATGATACATATGCAGCTTTGAATAAATTGAAGCCTCTTTTGCCATATAAATTTGAATCACAGAGCAAGTCTGGGTTACTCTGTGAAATAAAACTACTTGCGGATGAACTTTATGCCACAGCCACAGGGGGGAGTACTGCCATCATTCCTGCCCCCACTGTACCTTCCACTGATTACCTCCATGAGCTCAAACGCATTGCTTATCGATGTGGAAAACCCTTTGAAGAAGTTATTAAAGAGGTAATGGATCAAATAAGTGGACATCTGGCAGAAGTCGGAGGAAATGATGATGATGATGAAGATGAGGAGAGACAAGAGACTACAATTGATGTACTGGAGACGGGGCAGACCATGTCAGGTTCAACCCTTGTGTCTCAGATGCCATCAACTTCTCAGTCGGTGGGTCGTTCTTCCACTGGCCAATCAGCAGACCCTCCTCTAGTCAATACAGCTGCCAATCCAGGACAGCGGATTTCTCTTTCTGGACACGACTTGAATCCCCCAGAAGTACAGAGGGTTGTCGTGGAGCACATTGTGAGAAAGGACGACATGAGCCTCCAATCCTTGTCCCCACTGCGCCTACGAACATTTTCTGGAAGGATTCCTAAACCAAGTAATGAGGCAGATTACGACTCATGGCGTTCCCATATTGAACTCTTGCGAGCTGACCCTACCTTGTCGCCACTGCACGTTACAAGGCGCATTCTAGAAAGCCTGCTCCCTCCAGCTGCCGACCTTGTTAAAAGCTTGGGGCCCAACTCTTTACCAATCATGTTCACCCAAGTGCTCGACTCAGCCTTTGCCACTGTCCAGGATGGAGAAGAGCTCTTCGCTCAGTTCCTAAACACTCTTCAGGACCACGGAGAGCGACCGTCTTCCTTCCTGCAAAGACTGCAACTGACACTGAGCACAGTTGTGAAGCGGGGCGGAATCCCAGCAAGAGACACTGACAAGCATCTATTGAAACAGTTCTGCAGAGGATGCTGGGACAATGTTGTCATTACAAAATTACAGCTTGAGCAAAAAAAAGACAATCCACCTACCTTCTCCGAGCTTTTGTTCCTGCTCCGGACCGAAGAGGACAGGCAGTTGGCCAAAGAGTCCTTAATGAAGAAACACATTACATCCTCGAAACATCGTGCCAACCTGCAGTCTCAGAGTGCATCCTCCTGTGTCTGTGGCCGCACGGACACCAGCGCCATTGATGAACTGAAACAACAAATGGTAAAACTGCAAAATCAGATGTCTGCTTTGCTGGCGAAGAAAATTCCCGCCTCTGCACCAGATTACCGGCAGAGTAAGTCAAAGCCAAAAGTCAATGTCTCCACCAGGCCCAAGCCTTGGTTTTGCTTCAAGTGCGGCGAAGATGGACATATTGTTCCTGCCTGCACAAATTTAGCCAACTCCAGCCTTGTTGAACAAAAGCGCCGACAGCTGAAACAGAAGCAGCAAGCATGGGACGCTAAGAACTCCAAACAGTTAAACTAAATGCAGCTTCTTCGGAGGGACAGGTGGAAGCTGCTACTGAATTGTGTCCCCAAAATCAACGTTTTACACCACGAAACTCCTTTCCCAAAGGATTAATTGGAACAAAAAGTATAGGACAGGTCAAGATAAAAGGCTCAAACTTTCATTGCTTGTTTGACACAGGATCCCAGGTTACCACTGTCACTCACTCCTTCTATAACACATATTTGTCCGACCACGAGATCAAGCCCCTAAATAACCTGCTGGAGGTGGAAGGTGCAAACGGACAAGCTGTGCCCTACTTAGGATTTGTGGAGTTGGACATTACCTTTCCTGCTGAGTTCCTGGGACAGTCAGTGAATGTGAACACTCTGGCATTGGTGGTACCTGACTTCAGATCATCACAGCCCTCAGTCCTCATTGGTACCAGCACACTGGATGTGGTGTATGAGAAACACTCTGAGATCAAAGACTCCGAATTCCAACCAGTACCATATGGGTATAGAGCTGTGCTGAAGATCCTAGAGCTAAGACACAAGCTTGCCACTGATGATCACCATGGCATTTTAAAGCTACAGACCAACAGTCCACAGACCTTCGCAGCTGGAAAAACCATTGTCATGGATGCTATATCCATCGCTCCAGTGTTACAAGGTGAGAAGTCTGTCGTTATCCAGCATCCAACATCTTTCTCCCTGCCCGGCGGCCTGATGGTCCAGTCATGCCTGGTGGATCTTCCCTCAGTCCAACCGTGCCATCTCCCAGTTGTCATCACAAATGAGTCTGACCACGATGTCATCCTTCCAGCCCGTGCTGCTATCGCAGAGCTGTGTGCCTTCCAGTCAGTCCTCCACAAGCAACAGAGTGTGTGCCAGCAAGAGAGCCTAAAGTCATCAGAGTCAAAGCTGAACTACAATTTTGCTGATTCACCCATCTCCCCAGAGTGGAAGCAACGTATTATTTCCAAGCTCGATAGCATTCCTGAAGTCTTTGCTCACCATGACCTTGATTTTGGTTGCACTGACAAAGTAAAGCACCAGATCAAACTTGCAGACCCAACACCTTTTAAGCAAAGACCCAGGCCCATCCACCCACAAGACCTGGATGCTGTCAAACAACATTTGCAAGAGCTGTTGGAGTCTGGCGTAATACGTGAATCGGACTCACCATTTGCTTCCCCCATCGTTGTGGTGCGCAAAAAGAATGGCAGCGTAAGACTCTGCATAGACTACAGAAAGTTAAACACTCAAACCATCAAAGATGCATATCCTCTGCCAAAGCTAGAAGACACCTTTACGGCCCTGTCCGGATCAAAATGGTTTTCCGTCCTAGATTTGAAGTCCGGCTACTATCAAATCGAGATGGAGGAATCTGATAAATGCAAAACCGCCTTCGTCTGTCCTCTAGGCTTCTGGGAGTTTAACCGCATGCCGCAAGGAGTTACAAATGCGCCCTCCACTTTTCAGCGGTTGATGGAGAAGTGCATGAGCGATTTGAACCTCAAAGAAGCACTCGTCTTCATCGATGATTTAATCGTGTTCGCTCCGACGCTGGAAGAGCACGAAGAGCGGCTGATGAGGGTTTTGCTGCGGTTAAAGGAGTTTGGCCTGAAGTTGTCTGTGGAGAAGTGTGTCTTTTTCCAGCCATCTGTGCGGTATCTCGGACATGTGGTGTCGAGGAATGGAGTTGAGACAGACCCAGAGAAAATTGCCACCCTAACATCTTGGCCAGTCCCACAGAACCTCAAGGAACTTCGCTCATTCCTCGGATTTGCCGGTTATTACCGACGCTTTGTGAAAGACTACTCATCCATCGTCAAACCACTGAATGAGCTGACCTCAGGCTATCCACCAAACCAGAAAAAACGAAAACCGTTGATAAAATCCCAGACCTACCTGAACCCAAAAGAGCCTTTCGGTGGCCGCTGGTCCCCTGCATGTCAGACTGCCTTTGAGACCATCATTCAAAAGCTCACTTCAGCGCCTGTTCTCGCCTTTGCCGATCCTAGCAAGCCGTACACCCTGCATACAGATGCCAGCTGCACAGGACTTGGTGCTGTTTTATACCAAGAACACGACGGCAAGAACAGAGTGGTTGCTTATGCCAGCAGGGGCCTGTCTCGGAGTGAAGCCAGATACTCTGCACACAAGCTGGAATTCCTAGCATTGAAGTGGGCGGTGACTGAAAAGTTTAATGACTATTTGTACGGCACACCCTTTACAGTGGTCACAGACAGTAACCCTTTGACCTACCTCCTTACCTCTGCAAAGCTGGATGCAACGAGCTACAGGTGGCTCTCTGCCCTTTCCACCTACTCATTCAAGATTATTTACAGAGCAGGAAAGCAAAATGCTGACGCAGATGGTCTCTCTCGTCGACCGCATGAGGTGTTGCCAGATGACCACCTGACACAAAAAGAGCGTGAGAGAATTTTAAGGTTCACCCAACATCACCTACAAGATTCCTCACCTGTCTCCATAGACCAGCACACAGTCCATGCCATTTGTGACCGACAGCTTGTGTATGGTTCCACTGCTGAAGACCAAGTTCTTGCTCTGGTCCAGACACTCACCACTGATCCAGGAAGTCTGCCAGACAGTTTTGTTGATGACATACAGTTTGCCTCACCCGTCATACCTGCATTCTCTCCTGATGAAATTGCAGCCAAACAGCACACCGATCCCGTCATACAGCATGTTGTTGCACAGTTGGAAAGAGGAGAAAGTCCACCTACTTCTCTGAGGGACGAACTTCCAGACTTACCTTTACTCCTGCGAGAACTAACAAAATTGGAGCTCCACAACAATGTTCTTGTACGGAGAAGGCAGATTGGGAGTGAAACCACATACCAGCTTGTGCTACCTGAAGAATGTCGCTCTGAAGCATTATACCAGCTGCATGATCAGATGGGACACTTGGGCATTGAGAGAACGCTTGACCTTGCAAGATCCCGGTTTTACTGGCCTCGTATGTCTGCAGATGTCCACAACAAAATAAAGAACTGTGAAAGATGTGTCCGACGGAAAACACTGCCAGACAAAGCAGCTCCGCTGGTTAACATCAAAACGTCAAGACCTTTGGAACTGGTATGCATGGATTTCTTGTCGTTGGAACCTGATCGGAGCAATACCAAAGACATACTCGTGATAACTGACCACTTCACAAAGTATGCAGTCGCTGTTCCCACGCCAAACCAAAAAGCGAAGACCGTAGCAAAGTGCTTATGGGACAACTTCCTGGTACATTACGGCATCCCTGAGAAGCTCCATAGTGACCAAGGACCTGATTTTGAGAGCCGTATTATCAAAGAACTCTGTGCAATGGCAGAAATCAGCAAGATCCGTACCACCCCATACCATCCTCGGGGTAATCCAGTAGAACGGTTTAATCGCACCCTTCTGGACATGCTGGGAACTTTGAATGATCACGACAAGACACACTGGAGAGATTTTGTAAAACCACTGGTGCATGCGTACAACTGTACCCGGAGCGATGTCACAGGATTCTCCCCTTATGAGCTTATGTTTGGACGTCAGCCACGCCTCCCAATAGATCTCGCTTTCGGACTGCCATTGGGAGAGAAAACGCACTCCTCTCACTCTCAGTACATTGAAAAGCTGAAAGCCCACCTCGAAGAAAGCTACCAAATTGCCATTGAGAACTCTGAGAAGCTGATGCTGAAAAACAAAACCCGTTTCGACAAGAACATCACTCCTTCAGAGTTGTCGGTGGGAGATCGTGTGCTGGTGAGAAATGTGAGAATAAGGGGAAAACACAAAATTGCTGATCGGTGGGAGCCAGATGTGTACACAGTCATCAAAAGAGCCAGTCCACTTCCAGTCTACACCGTGAAGCCAGAAAACAAGGACCGTCCTGTACGTACACTCCATCGAGACCTGCTATTACCCTGTGGTTTCCTCTCAGCCCCTGCCAAACAAATCAAACAGAAAGTGACACATTCCCTACCGTCAGAAAGCACACCTCTCAATCCTCCTGATGATGGTGGTGAAGATATCCTGTCGGAAGAAGAACTGATTCCTGTTAAACCTCTCTCCATCTCAGAACCAGTCAGATTCACATCCATAATCGAATTGCCCACTTCTGCTCATCCGGCTGAGTCAGCTGTGGTCCCGCCTGGCCAGCAACCACAGTCTGCCCGGACTGAAGAACCTCTGATGGAAGTGGGGCCTCGTGTGATTGAGAGTGAACCGGAATCTGAATCGTCACAAGAAACCATTGACCACTTAGCTGAACCTGTAAATACTCACTTAGACTTAAGACCTACTGCTAACCTGGAGCCTGAAGAAAGCACTTCCTCTGATCCGGAAACTCCAGACCCCGTCAGCATTGTCTCTGAATCTGACTCACCCTCTGAGCTTGAATTGTCCAGTCCCGGGTCCGAACCACCAGGCCATCGACCTATCCGAACACGTCGTCCTCCTGAGCGGTTCCAATACTCCAGGCTGGGCCATCCACTGCTCCAAAGTATCCAATCTTTGTTCCATGGACTAAGCACCGCCTTTAATTATGTTGTTGAAATTGATGAGGTCCAACCTTCCCTTACCAGTAAACAAGCCGTCTGCCGTCAGCCCGCTGCATGTACAGGGCCGTACATGAGTTCAGGGGGGGAACGTGTAGCCCTCAGCTCCTAAGTCCTTTTAATTTGACGGGCCACGCCCTGTGCGACATCACCCCAACTCTATTTACCTGCGGAGTCAGAGTGCCACTCCCTCCTCCATTCCCCACCTGTGGCTGTTGCATGCTCTGTTGGCGTCTCGTTTCAAAAAAAGTTACTGGATCTTCCTAAAGATCTAATATTATAAGCTGTCTTTTGGGTGAGTGTTTTAACGCTACAAAACCAATCTTCTAATGTTTACTAACATCGTGTGATTACTCACCAAGCGTAACTTTTTACAGACTCGCTTCTCTCTCACAACTTGGGCCAAACCGCTCATGTTGTCTTTCATTAATACCACTACACAGACGGAGATCAACTTGTCATCCCTTCAACGGTGAGTTGTTAACTCCGATTCGGGTCATTTATTTTGTTTGCAGCGGCTAGATTTAAGTTTATATTCCGCGATTTGCGTCTTTTGTTTGTACCGCTGCCTCCACTTAATTCCTTGCCGCGCTGAGTCCCAGCGTTATTATGAATTTTGAACTACGTTTGTAGTGTGTAAAATATCGCTTCTGCTTGTTTAATATAAATTATTTTTAATTTACATTCAAGCCGAATTGTGCTTTACATTTTAGTTTAACAGAAGCGCCCCTTTTGTTTGCACTTTTGTTTCATTTTGCACTTTTTTTTTTCCAGCTTTTGACTGGATCATTAGAAAAGCAATGAGGTTTAGTTTTTTTTTCTTCCTTCCTCTTACCTCATTGAAAATTAAGTAAATAATTGAATGTAGCTACGTACTTGTGGAATTTGTTGCGCAACTTAAGAACTTAAGATCTGCTTGAGTATTTTTCTCTGCTCAAGTAATTTAATTGGAAAAGAGTTTTTTTTTATACATTGAATATTCATGATTTATGGGAAAAAAGTGCACTTGATTACAATGTGTTTTTGAGTATCTAAAACTTTTGTGATAATCTGTTAAACGATTTATTTATTTATTTATATAGTTATTTGTTATAGCTATATATATATATATGTTTGTATATATATATTGGTAAAATGTGTAAATATGGAAAACTATCTGCATGTATAAATGTGTTCCAAAATTTAATGCACACATATTTTAAACATGCAGATCTCATTGGTTAAGAACAACTGCTCATTTGTTTTTTTTTGACCATTCTAGGTCAGGTTTTTTTTTATGCCAGAAAAAGGACATCACCCTCACTACAATCTGGTTCACAACAACTTTTTCTTCTTCTAATTCAACTGAAGATGGCGAGCTAAGACCTCTACCTGTGCGGTAGGATACAGACTCTTCTTTCCTATAAGGATAAAAACTATTCTCTTCTCAACCCTGGATTACCATAGCGTATGGACTAACAATCTAACCTAACTGAACCTTGGGGACAATTAATCAAAAACTGATTTGTTATTAATGTTTGTGTGTTTGTTGTTTTTTTTGTGTGTGTCTTGGCCACTTTAATACAAAACTAGTTAAACCTTATTTTTGTCTCTGTGATTATTCACACCTCGGGCTCCTCAACGAACCCTCTTCTGGTAACATCTTTCTAAGGCAGTGTCTATAGTCTAAACATTTTATACTTATTCTAATAATAGAATAGAGGTGTCATTTAGGCTTTTGGAAATTCCTCTGAAAAGTATTATTTTCGAATCCAATGAATGTGATAATAATTCACCTCTCCTTGGTAACACTTTTGAATATTTCTCTCTGATTATTTTGCAACTTGCAGATGGAGCATTTTTGGAGCAGTGTGCTCTCCATAGGGTCCAATCTAATTCTCTCTGTGGGATAGGAGACTCATTTTTAGCAAACTATGGTTGTAGCTCACTGTCTGCCTTGCTCTGGTATCTGTTTTGTAGAATAAATCATCCGCCGAGTTATTAATCTGGAAAAGCTGAATCTGTGAATATTTTTGCCAACTTTACTGCAGTCTTGTGATGCTGGCTGCAAGCCTGCAGCGGAAGAGAGATCGCCTGAGTTATATCCCCCCCAAATAAATAACGGTCATTATCGTATAAATGGTCATCATTGTATAAATATTGTTGCTTTCTACAGCTTTCCAGCTCATGCACCTATTTTCATTGTACAGATCAGTTATTGTCTGATCCCTGCGCGGCTGGCTGCGCTGAAATCTTTGCGGTGTTGGTGACACTGATGACGTAGAACTAATTATATTTTTAATTACAAATATGATTTTTTCCCCCCTGCTCTCAGGTAAAACACTCGAAGAGAGATACTTTAGCTGAAACCAAAAGTGAAGGGGGTGGATTTGTTCTCCAGCCACAGCGCTAATGGGGCATTTACATCTGAAAAGGGATTCATGAGTTGATAAGCACCGCAGGGGGATTGGAGTCTGACGAAAATTCTCGTATCCTCGGGACTTTTTGTTTTTAAGGCCGATCCAGACAACTGTGACTAACCCTAAAGCGTGTGACTCTTGGCAGCACGCACGCGGAGGAATAAATGCACCCCCATTTCACAAAATGTATGCAAGGCCTGTAAACGCTGTGGAGCCAAGCCAAAAAATCTGGATGAAAATGATAAGGCAGGCTAATATTTAATTAGCAGGTTGATTGGCAGATCCATTTTGCGGGGTTCAAATTCAGGTGATGAACTACAGCCCCATTGCTGTTCAACACCTACAGATATCCTGAAGAGGGCCAACTAAGAAGATTCTGTTGTAAGCCCGACAGCAGGTGAGAGCACCATTAGCAGCAACGGGCCATTGTTGTTGTGATGTAGTCGGCATGCGTGTTTGGAGGCTTATCGCTTATGATGCATGCGTGCAAAAAAATATGTGGTTAGAAATGCGTAAAGATGGAAACGCGAAAAGCGGCGTTTCAAAAATCTTCCCACTCTGGAGGCTGAATAAAAAGATCGTTTACAGACCCCGAAACGCCGGCTTTTGTGGATGAGAGGCTGGTTTGGTTGAAAAACAGTATGCGTTTAGGCCAGGGTTAGTTTTCGTGTGGGACGGGGCCTTAATGCCACCCAGACAACTGTGACTAACCCTAAATGTGTGACTCTTGGCAGCACGCACGCGGAGGAAGAAATGCACCCCCATTTCACCTTGAAGGTCACTAACGGGGAGCAAGCCAAAAAATCTGGATCCAATGATAAGAAAGGCTCTAATTGTCAGTGATTGGCAGATGGTGCGGGGTTCTCCCCTGATGACCTACAGCCCCAGCTGCAACACTTACAAGCTCCTTTATGAGGGCCAACTAAGAATAAATTTGGAGATGTAAACAGGAGCAGAACACATGGGAGGGAGAATACAGATTCAGAAGAGGCCCTAAGGTTTCTGGAATTAGTTCGGCAGGCGTAGTGGTTAAAGGGGCCTTATGATGTAGGCCTGTGCACTGATGTTAGCCCGCTCTTTTTAGAAATGAAATCTGAAAAGTAATACATCAACCAGAATATCCGCTCTCGGCTGAGAAGGCAGAAGGGATATGGGGTACGATTGCCGGCCTTTTGTCATCCCGGGTACTAACTTTATGCAGTTCTCCTTACAACACTCCCATCTCACCTGTTGCTAAACCTGGGAAAAATTGTTACCGGTTAGTGCATGACCTCAGAAGAATAAAAGGAGGGCTTAAGTCCACACATTACGACACGCCAAATCCGTACATGATGCTTTCGAATCTGGAAAATGATTACAGATTTTTTACTATGCTTGATCTCGCTAACGAGTTCTTTTTTATACCCATCCCGGAAAGTTGCTGGGAGCTTTTCGCTTTCACGTTTGAGGGTCAACAATACACGTATACCAGTTTACCGCAGGGATTGACCGACAGCCCGTCCCACTTTAATCCTGTTTTACAAACATTTATGGTGACATTTCAACATCCTCTTTTGGACAGGTGCTATGTGCTGCAGTACATGGATGACATTCTCCTTGCAGGGCAGACAGAACTCGAGGTGGGTCAGTTGAGTGCAAATTTTTTTGGCATGGCTGGGGTCTAAGGGTTTTAGAGTCTCTGGAGTAACAGTGCTGCACACCATGAGTGGTGTTTCTAGGAAGGGTGATAATCTCAGCTAGAGTGGGGATTACAGAAGCACATAAGAGGAGCATTCTCACGCATACGAAACCAAGCACGGTACGTGAGCTCATGTCATTTTCAGGAATGGCAAATTATAACAGAAATTATGTGCCTGACTTTACAGAAACCGCAGCACCTTTGAGGAAGATGCTTATGGCGGCTGGACACAGTAACCTATAAGCACCGGTATGTTGGAATATGCAGGCAAAACAGGCGTTTATACCGCTAAAACCATGTTTGAATGAAGCAACAGAATTAGCATCCCCTGATTTGACAAAAAATTTTGAATTGGATGTAAAGGAATAAGAGGGTTTTGTTTCCTCTGTGTTGTGGCAGCAGGGCAACATGGGGAGGCGGGTTCTGTGTTATTACAGCACTAAGCTGGATCCCGTAGAGGTTGGACACCCAACATGCACCAGAGCACTTTGTGCTATTGCTAAAGCAATAAAGGGAACCTCATGTCACAAGGGGACAGGACACCAGGGGCCACACACATCATGCGTTAGTAAGTTACATTTCAGGCAACAAGTTCACCCTTGGCAAACATCATACATCCAAAATGCAGGAAGTTTTACTCCAGCCAAATGTGTTCTATACTGATACAGAAACCAACATGGCAGCTCCCACCATGGATTGTTTCCCTCACGTCTATGAGGCACTGGTGAGGGACGAGATGAATCTTTTCCCTTCTGTTTCAGTGGACCCCATAGACGAAGCAATTGACATTTTCACAGATGGTCATAGTCACACAAAATCAGGGGGAGGAGTGGTGGCATCTTATGCAGTTGTTTCTTCCTCTGCCAGACATAGTCCTGTTGCCGGGTACACGTGGCACACGCCCCATCATCCGTGCCTGTATTTTCATGAAGAAAAAAAGCTGAACATGTCATGATGGGTTACTGAGAGGCCCAAGATGCAGAAACACCACGGAGACAGGAATAAAAGTTTAACAGGGTTTATTGGTTCACAAGCACAATAAAATAGCACGGGCACTGGTTCTAGGCCTGGGGGCTGGCCCACTGGAGTCTGTGTGGGAGACAGTTCTCAGTTAGCGTTGGTTCAGTTGAGTTTGGTTCTTAAGGTTTTCAGGTTTGTACCTTAAGGAGTCCTGATAAAGCCTTGAGGGAGGAACTGTTGGGTCCGGAGATAGTTTTGTTCAGCAGAGTCCGATAAACTGCTTCAGCTGCCTACTTCTGCGTGGAAAGGCAGACCTTGGTTCTGAGTTTAATCCAGAGCTGCAAGGGAAATCCAGAGAAGTTAGGCTTCAGGTTTGGCTCAGAGGGTAGGCTTTACAGGTTTAAGCCTTTTCCAGAGCTTTACAGGAGAAAAACAGGATTCCTGAAAGCAGAGACAAAAAGGTTAGAATCCAATCTGGATTCAATGGCAACAAGAAGGTTCTTAGAAGATACTAGGCTTAGGTGCTAACCAACTAAGATTTAACACTGCGGCGCCGAGGCAAGGTTCGAAGACAGCTTATATACTGTGGATCCCCTGATGATGAGAGCGCGCCTCAGGTGTGCCGAAGGCTCAACTCAGGAGGATCCGCATGGCGGACTCTGCTGGAGAGAGAGATGGAATCTTCTCCAGCTTTCAACAGTACCCCCCCCTCAACGCACCGCCATGCGGTCCGGAAGATGTCGATTGGGAGCGCCATACTCCTCGATCAGCTTATGGGTCGAGGATGTAGGAATTGTGGGAACCCACTGGCGCATCCTCTCTGATCCGTAGCCCTCCCAATCGACGCAGTACTGCCAATCGCCACCTCGCCAACATCGGGAGTCCACCGATCCGGACAGACAGTGAAAGTCGGATGTCCATCGACTTCTAGGGCGTGGTGGAGGGGAGTCGGATGGAGTGGGCACAAGCGGACTTGAGATGATCGGTTTCACCTGAGAGACATATAAACGGGGTGGATGCGGAGAGTCGGGGGAAGAAGGCGTATGGCTGATGGGTTGATGACCTGAGAAATTTTGTAAGGACCAATGAATCTGGGTGAAAGTTTACGAGACATCCCCTTGAAGGGGATGTCCCGGGAGTGGGATAGCCATACTCCTCTTGTCCAAACCAGTACTCTGGGGCAGGGCGCGTCCTCTAGAGTCATGTTGGTCAAGCTCGGTAGCGTTCAGAGGTATGATTGAGTGCCCTCTCCAGATGCTCTGGGAACGGCGGATGTGCTGGTTAATCGATTTGACCGGAATCTCTCGCTCGTGGGCGGGAAAAAGTGGAGGTTGATAGCTCTGACTGACCTGAAATAGTTAGCACTGACCGGTGTAAGCTGACTTGAGAGAGTGCCAGGGCGTATTCGATCCATGTGATGTACTGGCTCCAGTCGGTGGGATTATTGGAGGTTAAACAAGGAAGGGTTGACTCGAGCTGCATGGGAATCCAGAGAAGAGTCTTCAGGTTTGGCTCAGAGGGCAGGCTCGACAGGTTAAGCTCTTCCAGAGCTTCACAGGAGAAAAACAGGATTCCTGAAAGCAGAGACAAAAAGGTTAGAATCCAATCTGGATTCAATGGCAACAAGAAGGTTCTCAGAAGATACTAGGCTTAGGTGCTAACCAACTGGATTTAACACTGCAGCGTCGAGGGGCAAGGTCTGAAGACAGCTTATATACTGTGGATCCCCTGATGGCAATAAACCTGATTCCGATTCTGATTCTGAGCCCTAAGTATCCCTTATTCCTGCACATTAAATATGTTTTCTATGAGTAAGAGCTAGCTATATTACTGTGGCAAAGAGTATACAGTATATATAACAAATATACTGCAATGAGTTATTGAAGAAGTAAATATCTATAAATAAATATTGGTGAGTTGGCTGGAAACAAAAGAGTTGCCGAAAACGAAACATTAAATTGAAGGCAAAACTAAACTATGGTGCATGTATTACCAATGTCCATGGGTATAGGAGTGTTATGTGGCGTTAAGCAGTCTTATGGCCGGGGGGAAGAAACTGAACCAGTAGTTTGGCTGTTCTGCAGAAGATGCTGCGGAACCTTCTGCCGGATGCCAGGGGGGAAAAGAGTCCATGGCTGGGCTGGGTGGGGTCGGAGAGGATCTGGTGAGCCTGGGGTTGGCAGCGCCTGTCCGCAATGTTCTTGATGCAGGGGAGCGACACCCCCGTGATCTTCTCCCCTGTCCTCACCACCCTCTGTAGAGACTTCCAGTCAGACGCCCTGGCAGCTCCAAGACCAGATGGAGATGGTAGCTGGTCAGCAGGATCGGGATGGTCCCACTGTAGAAGGTCTGAGCAATGGGGGGCGGGAGGGATGCTCTCTTGATCTGACGCAGGAAGTGCAGGCGCTGCTGGCCCTTCTTCACCAGTGAGGAGATGTGGGGTGATCCAGCCTGCAAAAGAAGACGTCAGAGGTAAGTTGTTCCCCACTCTGACAGCCTGGGTTCTGTCAGTGAGGAAGTCCAGCAGCCAGTTGCAGAGGGGGGTGTTTATTCCTAGGGGGCGCAGTTTGCCTACCAGGTCCTGGGTGATGAGTGTGTTGAATGTTGAGTCCAGGAATAGCATCCGCACACGTGGGTGTTCTTCTCCTCCAGGTGCTCCAGGCTCGGGTGGACAGCAGTGGAGCCTGCATCCTCTGCTCTGCACTTAGACTGGTATGCAAACTGGAACAGGTTGTGTGATGGTGTCACTTTCTTCCCAGGGTTGGTGTTCAGCTACTCATATCTTCCGAAGAAGTTGTTGAGCTCTTTGAGGAAGATAATGGTATGCGTAATAACTGTAGTATTTTTGTAGCTTTGGAGAAGAGGGTGTCAGAGTGAATCTAGGCTTCAGGCTGTTGAACAGCCAGGAGCGTGCGAAGCTCCCAATATAGCTGTCCTGCGCGCCTGAGCAGCCAGGCTTATTGCAAACGGTAGCAAGAGTGTAGTCATGATCTTTGCCCACTGGTCACCACCAACCCGCTCACGTTTCTAACCGGTTTCCCCACTCAGTGACACACCCATTGAGAAGCCCGCTCTGGTGATTGGGAGCTCCATAGTCAGAAACGTGGCAGTAGAGACACCAGGGATCATACTCAAATGTTTGCCGGGGGCCAGAACGGGCGACATCAAATCTACCTGAAACTGCTGGCTAAGGATAAGGCTAAATACAGTAAGATTGTTATTCACACTGGCGCGTAATGACAACCCGGCAAATAATCAGACGATCGTGTAAATTTGTAAGTAAGCTTCAGTATGCAGACTCAGTCATTTTCTGGTCCTCCCTGATCTGGACCAGTGATGATAAGCGAAGGTATGTCGCCATTCAACCGCTATCAGGTAAAGTCCGGAAACGACATGGGCTAAGCATTACGCTATTAATTGGCAATCCTTTTGGGGAAGCCTGGTCTGATTCGGAGAGACGGCATCTATCCCACTTTGGATGGTGCAGCTCTTCTTTCTAGGAATCTGGCCACATTTATTAGTCCTTCAAAACCCTGACCCCCCAGGGTGCAGACCAGGAAGCAGAGTTGTAGTTTAACACACATCTTGTGGTGGTTTTCAATGGTAAAATATCAAAAATCAGGACACCTTCAGTCGATCATCTGATTGCCCCAGGACGGGAGAAGAAGCATTTATTTCAAAGATTAAATTGACAGGTTGTCCACTATCGAAGGCTGAACATTTCAACAGAACACATCTGGCTTTTTCTCAACTCTCATTCAAATCTGGGCGTTTATATAGTTTCAACATTGCACGGTGTGGATGCACGCGCACGACTGGACGCTCTGTAGAACCTTCTGGGAGTTCTTGTCCTGTGACCCGATTGCATGCGCGTGGGCCTTAAAGACCCTGCTTTGTCAAGACTTGTGACTTCTAGTTTGTAAACATCCTGTTATTGGCGCATGACTTCCAGCTCGCAAACAACTTGTTATTGCAAAGATTGCCGCATGACTTCCAA
>JAGKQL010000980.1:30486-45748 GCA_018398635.1 Cyprinodon brontotheroides
CGACATGATGTGAATTAGACTATGAAATAAACTGAATAGAATTGAAAGTGGAATCCATGTCATTTGCATCGGATTGATTTCAGATGGTAGAAAATATTCTGCTCTGAAAGATTAAAGCCTGATCCTCCTCAGTTAATTGTTTGCATTTCACACTTTGACCTTATGTGTGGTAGTAAAATGGTGTTAATTGTTGTAATAGGTCGATTTGTCAGCATTGGTTGATTCAGTTTCTGGATGTCACAGAACAGATTACTAACAACCACACTAGTAGCAGGACTTCCAAAAGATGCAACAGCTGCTGCCTAAAAAACACCTTCAGATATAACATTCAACCAGCAGTTGTTTGCTTTAAGACAGGGTTCAGAGCTGGAGCACAGCATGAGGAGTAGGGAGCTACTGGAGCAGGAGCTGTGCTTTGGATGCCTGCTGGTGATGGACATGCCTAAATCAAAAGGAAATGGCAACAAGGCTTTGACAGGTGTGGCATGGTCGCATTCTGAGAAAAGAGAGGATGACTGCAGAGACCTGGGTGCTAACAGGTAGTACCCACAGTGGCAGCCTAACCTGCTGGATCATACTGAGTCTGTCCAGGATGAGGTCTCACAGGATGGACATCATAGAAAGAGAGTTTGCACATCTCCCTCAACTCAAACACAGCATGAAGAGGCTGCTAACACAGCTAGGCAAGGGCAGCAGATTGGTCTGTACAGCTCCACATGAGGGCGCCAGAGATCAGCTGCAGGTTAGAGCACCACATGGCTCGCATGGACAGAGTGGCTGAAGAGGCTGTCTGAGAGGACTCGTTGGCGCTGCAGCTCCTATGTTTTTCAGCTTCTCCTGTTCGAGGTGAAATTCAGCTCTGCAGCCATTCTGTCGTACTGATGATCATATCAGGATCTAACACAAACGGCGACCTTGTAAACAGCAAAAAGAAACCCTTAGGTCCAGATTTCACTCCATGTGGGCCCCATGCCCTAAACCTTGTAATGCCTTGTGTCTGAACTGTTTCGTTAAGGTTTGCCGGATTCAGATCGGTTATCTGAACAAACACACTTTCTGCAATAGTATTTTAAAAACCAAATTCTGCTTGTTTTAGCATTGACTTAATCTCACACTTGATTTTTATTTGTCTGTTCTGAAATCTTGAGTCTAAACATTTTATTTAGATAGATGGTCATTTGAAGACGTTCACTGTATTATTGTTTAAATGATCTGTTCCTATTACACTGTGAAGATTATTTTTTTCTCACATGAAAGGTAGGTTCTGTTTTTCCTTGTGCTGAAATTCTTTCCCCAAGTGCTCTTCATCATTTTAGTCCTTTTATTATGTTTCTCTATAATGTCACTGTAACGTTTGACGTATGATCCACTGAAAACTTAATGTGGATTCCTCTTAACAAAGCATCTTGTGTAAGATATTACCCTTAACATGTGTACATTTATTTTTTCTTATTCTGTTTTATCTCTTTGTGTTATTTTCTCTTCATGGAGTCTGTTTTAAGCTGTTGTCCCGATTGTGTTCTGAATAAAAATGCTTATATTGTATGCTAATGTACTGTAACTGTCTTAGAAGCAGGGAAAATGTCAGACTTCACAATTTTCACGTATAGCAAGAACCTAAGATGTTCAGAAACTGTTGGTTCCCAAACAGGTCAGTCTGTCCGAAAGCAGCTAAAACAAAGAAGCTTTACATTCTCAATATAAACACTTCCTGTTTAACTGTTACTTTTGATTCGCCTTTTTAGCATCACAGGTTGAATTTATTGATCTAATTTAGAACTTTATATCTAAAACAGAACCGTATCCAAGGTGAGCCAAAAATAGTTGCTTAAAACACAAAGGGAGGGGCGGTGACCAGTGTTTGCTGTCTCCATGGTAACAGCTCTGTTGCTGCTCAGTGAGTTATTTCTTCAGCCAGACATGGAGGATCAGAGAAGAGGAAATTGTTACCTTAACCAGATGGATCCAAACCTGAG
Source organism: Cyprinodon brontotheroides (assembly GCA_018398635.1). Classification (NCBI taxonomy): domain Eukaryota; kingdom Metazoa; phylum Chordata; class Actinopteri; order Cyprinodontiformes; family Cyprinodontidae; genus Cyprinodon; species Cyprinodon brontotheroides. The sequence goes on from JAGKQL010000980.1 coordinate 32,463, forward strand.
ACAGGAGCTTAACAATCCGGAATGTTTCCATGGCGATAGGTAAACTAGCAACAAGCTTACTGGTTATTAATACCTTAAATATTGTTCCCACAGGAAGCTGCCACTGTGTCTGTAATGTTTCAGACGGATAGCAGTACTGCAGACAGCTAACTGGACTATCAGTCCTGGTGCTCTGATCTAGTAACACATTTTAAAGCCAACTTCTAATCCTTTGGGCCTTGATTTAGTTTAGTTTATTCAATCAAAAAAAGCTTTTTAATCGAAGGAAAAAAAAGTCTCTGAATGCAAAAAAAACAAATCAAATTTGAACACTATTTTTTTTTGACTGAAAATGTTTTTCTTTTAAAAGAAGTGAATGTTCTTTGGTTGCTTTTTAATTGAAGTAATGTTGTTTTGTGTTTGGACCATATAACAGGTAGGACATTTATGTCCGAATAATTCAATTAATACTCTACATGTTTGTCTCGCTAAATCAAATCAACTCTGTTTTAAAGTTAGCAACTTTTCACTATATGTAGCAGCTTTCAAACCCATTCAGTTTTTAATTTTTTCCAAAAGTGACTAGCGGTGATTCAAGCAGCTTGTTTGGGTCCCCCAAATTTATTTTATAATCTTTAAAGTAAAAATGGCAGAAAATCAAAAGTTCTTGAAATCCTTTAATGCATGGAAGCATTACAATTTTTCATTAAACATTTTTGTTAATGCTGCGATTTAATTTAGAGTTCTGACTATAGCCCTCAACATTTATTTTCAAACAATCTAAAAATTAATCCATCAAATAAAAGGTGTGACAGGGTTACAGTTGAAGGTAACGTTGTTGAAGGGACTAAAACAGCTTTACGTAATACAGCTGTTTTGTTTGTACACTCAAATTCATAGCATTATAATTCATTATATAACCAAAGGAAGGACGGATATAAATCGCAATTGAAATTAGTTTGTTTGACCTAAACAGGGACATCAGCAGCTTTATCGGTTTATAGAATCCTCACATTTTACAAAGAGTGTGTGCTCTTGTTTGTAATACATTGCAGGGAGTTCCCTTAAACTTCTGTTTTTTCTTTGAATTTTTTTTTCAATGACAATATATTTATAAATGATAAATGTACTTTTGATTGAATAATAAGGAAACATATCTTTCTCCATAACTGAGGAGCACCAGGCAGTGTTTGTCTTTCTGATTCCAGCTGATTCAGGGTTGGCTTTTTTATAGTGGATTAGTGGACCGCGGTCTGGATCTGGACCCACCTGCTGGCTAATCCGGACACAACCTGATTTAAAACATTTATAAATTACCGCATGTGGTCTGAGGGCAGTGTCTAAACATCCCTTGCACCGCTTCTCCTGTTACCCTGAAATCCCACCTCCTCCATCTCCATGTGTATTCATTTGTATTTTAATTTTGATGGAGTAGGGTGATGGTTTAAGACTTTTAGACTTTTTTGTTTTGCATCACTAGGGGTTTCAAAAAGTTAAAAGATTCTGTAAAAGCACCTAAAAAACAACACAGCAATATACAAAATTAAAAAAATTAACTGTACTTTTGAACAAGTTCTTTAGTTTTTTTTCACTTGAGTGAACATTTGAATGTGAATGTCAGTCCTTTTACTTACGAGTTGAGTACTTTGTCCACCACTGGTGTTTTACAATTAGCACTCAAAGCTAAGTCTAGTGCTAATCCCAGAGCTGGGTATAGCCAAACTGTTGTTGTCAGTAAAGCCTGTTATCTATGTCCTAATGATGATGCTCTTTGGCTCTCAGGATGAAGAAAAGTCATCCTTTATATAGGACCTCGAACCAAACTTACGGCAGCAAGAAACCAACAGTTCATGAGATGCAGGTGAGAGAAGTTTAACAGCTCATTTATTACTTTTAAGTAATTAGCAGCTTTAGGAGTAGAGCGAGGGCTGTTTGGCTGCAGCAGCTGATGAAGAATGTTTTTCTGTTTCAGACTAGGTTGTGGGTGACGTCTCATCGCTTTTCAGAGCTGCAGGGGCAGGCTGGGATGTACCGGGATCACAGCTTCAACACAGCCATAGAAAGGAGCAAAGTCATGCTTTCCACAGAAACCCAGAACCGGAGATTTCAGCAGCACCATATGAATCGCTATGGAAACCAAATTATGGAGCAGCATCAGCAAAACAAAAACACATTAAATTAGATGAATTTTCTCCTGTTGATTTCAGACTAACAGATATAGAACAAATAAACAGTTTCACTGATCTGGTATATTTCCACCAGAATCAGATCACGAACGTGTCATTCTCCATTTCAACCAGCAGATGGCAGCATTGTTTCAAAAAGGAGGACAATGAATCTGGAATCACTGAGACACTAAATTAATCCATCTTGATCAATTTCAATCCTTTCATGTTTTTATAGCTGTGATAATTATTCAAAGATTCATTTAAAGGTTAGAGATTCATTTAAACTGTGTTCTCCTGATTTTATCCCTCAGATAGTTTAAAGCAGCATCGCAGAAAAAGCATAAGATGAGCAACAGTCCTTGAGCTTACCAGGATTTCAGGTGTAAAACCAAAGAAGTGGATATTCTTGGATTCTGCTATGATCTCTTCATTTTGCTGCTGCACATTCTGGGTTAATCTAATACAGATTTTAATTTCTGAAATGGAAATTCATAAATTTCACTTGAAAACCTCTGTTACAAAATATGATAAAGAGATGTTTCAGTTTAGTTAAATATTTACTAAACTGAAACATTTTAGTAAAATATTTCTTTCTTTCCATGAAAAAACACAAATATTTATTATAGGCCTATTAAACATTTTCTTCATGTTTATTGGTTCTAATTAGGCCACAATGATCAATGGTATCAAAAGCATTCTTTACTCTTTCTGCAGCGTGTCTTTTATTATATAGTTTGGATTTCTTTTACTACTTCCAGTAATGCTGGAGATTTTGATCTGAATTTTCTAAAAAGGTTCTGGGTCAGAAAGCAGTTTGTCTCGGGTCTCGTTTTTGTTCATTTCCTGCTGTCACCATGTTCCATAATGTTTATGGGCCGGACCTGGAGATGAAAACTTGGCAAATCAGACAGAGAAAAGGGTCCAAACATGGTCTCACACAGTAGTTGTGAAATCTTGCGCACAAGTTTTAGTCACAAACCAAATTCTCTCTATTTCCACCAGCAGCCACCACTCGGAGAGATTAGCTTCATCTCTGCGGGATTTTGTGGTTGTTGCTTTGTCTCTATTGCCATGAATAATGCAGAGGTTCTACGGCTAAGACAGAGAAAGCAAAGCAAGAAAGACATGAAAATGGAAACAAAAATAGAAAACTTATAGAGGGAAAAAAGAATGAATAATATAAATCCAATAAGGATAAAATCTAAAGTTATGTGTCAGTTTAATCTGAATTAGATTTCTCCTAAATGTAAAACTAAGAAGAAATTGATTTTCCTTTCATTCAAAAAATATTAATACACATGTATATCATTTAAAACATATGATCAATGAAATCAGCGACTTAAAAATAATTGGGCATTTCTTCAAATAAGCAAGGAATTGTGTTATTATCTAAATGCTAAAGTTTAAGTTGTTAACCTCAATTCTTTAAGATTAGATTAAACTTTAAGGGTAAATAAATGTGTAGAGCAAAATAACTTATATAAAAATAAATTAGGCTGATTGAATTTGCTTTTAAATTATTTGCAATTCTTTATGAAGTAAATCTATGCTAAAGCTGATCTGGAATAAATATGCAAATTTATTTAACATAAGTAATTTGTTAATAATATATACGGTGTTCCAATGACTCAATTGGAAGCCATATCTATTATTTCTTAATAATCATAATAATAATAATGAAAACATTAATAATAATGATTAAAGTGACACAGAGGATATAGATAACAGGATTTAATTCCTACATTAAGATGAATGGTGGAGACTTTAAAATGATCTATTCTCAATTGATCCATAGCTCAGATACACTATCTGGAGGTTAAATTGCTCACTGAAACTTTATGGTGTTTTCTTCAACAGAACATGTTTTATTTGTTCACCTAGGTATGAAGAAAAAAAAACAATTGTTGAAGAAAAGATCAAAAACTCAGAGAAAAACAGCGGAAAGCTAAACTGTGCAAGGATCCATATAGATGCTGTTTATTTTTCCATCTGGAACAGTCCATGTGGAATTTGGGTTGATAATTTATTATTATTATTATTTTTATTTTATATAACCGACTCTAATAATCCCAGAAGGAAGATTCCAACTCTCTGCATTTAACCCCTCCCCTTGAGCAGCATGTGGGCTGCCATTGTGTGAACAGCCCGAGGGAGCAGTGTGGGGTTAGGGTCTTTACTCAGGGACCCAGACGTGGCAGATGCTGTGGGTAAAGCACGGCCATTGAACTCACAACCTCAGAGTTCGATCGCCCCAATCCCACGAGACTGCCACTCTGGGTCCCCTGAGCAAGACCCCTAACTGCCCAAGTGATAGTTTGAGAGCAGAATAAATAAACAACCTCAAATGGGAAAATACTAAATTCCAGTGACTAAACCAGTAAAGTAAATAAATAAGGGAATAAAATGGCCTTATAAAGGAAAATGCCCCGATCTATTAAGGTAATTCTTAGCAGCAGAGGACAAAGAAACGACTGCTAGACTTCTGGATGAAGTTTGAACACCTCAGCCTGACTGTCTGATGAGCGTTTGGGAAAAATCAGCTTTGTTGATGTTTGTTGATGGTTCAGCTTCTTGCGACCCCTGGTTTGGTGTTTCTTCACCTCATGAAAACTCTAATTGTTTCTGTTTCTTTGATTTTGCTTCGCCTTGGAAACATGGTTCTTGAAATCGGATGGAAAGCCTATATTCTTCTTCCACACACATCATGTCTGGTGGAAGCAGCAGAGCAAAGGCTGTGCTGCAGCGTCTCCCCTTGTTTACAGCTGCAGGGTCCTCCCTCCCTCCTCTGCTGAGGAGAAGTTTGTTTGGGTTTCTGCAGGTGCAGAAGTGATAAAGAGTACCGAACACTAAGGAAGTACATTTACTGGGTAAGTTTGAAATTATGGAATAATTCAATGATTTGTGACAAAGTTCAAATTTTAATTTAAAGATTCTTTAAGCTACATGAACTTATTTTTATCTCCTATTGTTTGTGAAAGGCTAAGATAACATCTGATCTGTCTTTCCCTCAGCTCCTTTAATTCAGCATGTTGGTAACTTTGACTCCCAGTTTTCCTCCCCATGAGCTCATGACGGGTCGACCCGTTCCTGGACCACAGAGCGGGCCTGACCTCTGACCTCTGGCCAGGCTGGGACTGACAGGTGACACATTAAAATGACCTACAAGACCTTTTTTCCCCACTTGGTGAGACGGCTTTACAGAGGGACCAAGGTGCCTGGAGATCCTGATGGAGGACCATCTCAGCCATCCTTCCATCCTTCAGCAGGAGGAGGTGTGGCTCAAAAGTCATCAAAGAAAGTGATCTCAGAGAGCTCATCTGGAAGGAACCAGGAAAAGCTTCAACAATCAGAATAAAGGGGCAGAATAATCCCCTCTGATTGGTTAATTAACACATCAGTAGTCCACCTGATGTGTTGAGGACCAGCTGCTCTGCAGACCACCCATTGAACCTCGTTCAAAATGTCGCCTGTATAAGGGACCAACATCAACAGAAAGATGAAGACGCCCACCTGAAGATGTCTGACATCAGCTTTGGCTTTTGATTTTTAATCATACAACATGAATGAGAAGGGAAATGTGTTGTAATGTGTTGTATTTTAATGAAAGGTGAACATTTTTAGCATCTGCGTGTTTGATATTAGTTTTTTAATACAAATAAAGTCCAAGTGTTAGATGACCACCTGATGGCTGATGGTCAGTATTGGCAGAGATTTCTGGATTAGAGAATGAACTCTGATGATCGGGGATCTCAGCTACCGTTGGGAAGAAGGGCGCTGAGATTAAATCCTCCAACTTTTCAATGTGTGCTTTGACTGACCCTGATTCTGGAAGAGCTGAACTCGTCATCTGCGTGAAACAACTTTGTGTTGTGATTTTAACATTTTGCATAGATTGATTCTTTTCTTTTTTACTTTTAATGAAATTCAGATTAATAATTTGACTTAAACTTTGTAGAGATAAAGGGGTCTATTGTTTTGACTGATTCCGTAAAAGTTAAAAAAAATATCCACTGGACTTGGTTTCCAAGATTTGAAGACGTTTCTCCACCTCTCCAGGAAGCTTTCTCAATTCAAATGTCTGGATCCACGCAGTGAGATTTGAGGCTTTTATATAGACAAGGCCTTGTATGGCTTGGGAAACATGCAAATGGTAACGATGAATGGGTTGTTTGGTTCCATCGTTAGCCTGTAATATCACGCTAACGATGGATTCAATTTGAATTGATAAAGCTTCCCGGAAACGTCTTCAAATCTTGGAAACCAAGTTCAGTGGATATTTTTTGAATTTTTAAGAAATGACTATGACATGGATGACTGAGAACCTTCATCAGCATTTTGACTGATTAGAGCTTTCCTCTTTCCAGCAAATAGATATTTTACCATAAAAGTATCATCATGGACAAAAAACAGTAAATATTTTTGCCATCTAAGGTGTGATTCCAGGGCTCTATTTATTGGCAACAGTTTCCATCTATTTAACATCTAAGCATTATCTAAACATTTAACATTGTCCACTCACATGAATGCAGTTGTGCCTTTTTTATCTATTTTTTAAAATTATTTTTCATTTTAATTTCTTTTTTTTTACTTTTTTTTTTACATATATTCATAATTTTTTCTTAGTTTCTAGTGTTTTTATATTCATACATTTTCCTTTTTTTATATCGATTACAGAAGGATAATATCCTTTTATAATCGAAAGGGAGGATCGTGTAATTTTCATCTCTCTTCTATTATATATTAATTTATCCAATTTACTCACTATAAAAGTTTTCACTCAGTCTGTTTTACTCTACTCAAGGCCACACCATTCTCTTCAGGATGGTGTTTGTAGACCTTTGGCTTCAGGTGCCTAACCCACATGCAGAACACTCAGAGGCAGGAGAAAAATTCAAAGATTTATTGTAATGTTTTAAGCACAATGAATTAACAGATCCAGAGGGGAATTGGTCTGGTCACGAATGGGTTCTGAAAAAGCACACAGAGTTATCAGGTCCAGGACTCGTCTGGTCACGAGTGGGTTCACTGCAGGCGGGGAAAGAGGAGTTTAGTGGAGGTCCAGGGTAATTTACGGGTTGAGAGTGTGCAGGGCTGTACCTGTTGCAGAGTTGAGCAGGCTGAGGGGGGAACGTTGAGGTCCAGAGGCTGTCGGCTTGAGCTGAGGGCAGACGGAGGTCAGAGCTTCCCCTTCCAGTTTCTTCTGAGAGCGGGCAGGCAGATCTTTAGACAAGGAATAATTCTCCAGGGTTCTTCAGAGGCGGGCAGGCAGATTACTAACAGAGAAACTCTTCAGGGTTTCAGGTTTCAGGCAGGCTCAATATAGGAAGCAAAGAGGAGAAAACAGATCAGGTTCAGGCTTTCCAGGGAGTCAGAGGTTCAGACAGGCTGGTTGGATCAGGCTTGCTAACCGTTACTGGCAAACACTCTGGCACTGAAGAGAAGTCCTCTGCCTCCCTAAATATGGATCACCTGATGAGCAGATGAGCGACAGGTGGTTGCAATCAACTCCGGCTCCAGGAGATCTCGTACGCTCTCTGGTGGAGAAAGTGGACAGACCTCCAGATCCCAACAGTACCCCCCCTCAACGTCCGCCTCCCGGCGGTCCAAAAGAAGTAGATGACAGAGACTCACAGTATTTGTTGATTAGAGCAGGGTCCAGAATGAAGGATCCAGGAACCCAAGTGCAATCCTCCGGACCGTAGCCCTCCCAGTCGACCAGGTACTGCCAGCCGCGGCCCCGGTGACGGGAGTCTACGATCCGGCGGACGGTGAAGGCAGGGTGACCATCAATGTCCCGGGCGGGTGGAGGGGAGTCGGATGGAGGGCACAAAGGGCTGGTCAGAACAGGTTTGATTTGAGAGACGTGGAATGTAGGATGGATCCGGAGTGAGGATGGCAGATGCAGGCGGACGGCAGACAGGTTGATAATGGATTTTGTAAGGACCGATGAACCTGGGAGAGAGTTTACGGGACATGGATTTGAGAGGGATGTCACGTGTGGAGAGCCAAACCTGTTGTCCGGGTGTGTAGGTGGGAGCAGGGCGTCGTTTGAGGTCAGCAAATCTTTTGTTTTGGGCAGATGTCCGGTTCAGAGCTGATATTGTGTCCTTCCAGATCTTATGAAAACGGCGGATGTGGTGCTGAACTGATGGAACAGAGATTTCCTTTTCGTCGGCGGGGAATTAGGGTGGCTGATATCCTAGAGAGATTTCAAAAGGGGACAGACCGGTTGCAGAAGATGTGTGGGAGTTGTGTGCATACTCTACCCAGTGAAGGTATTGGCTCCAGTAGATCGGGTTGGTGGAAGTGAAGCATCAGAGGGTTGATTCAAGTTCCTGCTTGAGACGTTCCGTTTGACCATTGGATTGTGGATGATAACCTGATGTCAGAGAAATGTTAGAATCAAGAGCAGAGCAGAAGTGTTTCCAGACCTGTGCGGTGAATTGAGGCCCTCTGTCCGACAAAATCTCCTGGGGAATACCATTGAGTTTGAAAAACGTGCTTTACGAGTAGTTGTGCTGTCTGGAAGGCAGTTGGAAGTTTTCTGAGGGGGACAAGATGGCAGGCTTTTGAGAATCTGTCTATTATAGTGAAGATGGTGGTCATACCTCTGATGCGGGCAAACCGGTTACAAAATCCACGGTGATGTGGGACCAGGGGCGAGATTGAACAGGTAGCGGATGGAGAAGACCAGAAGGAGGCGGATGTGAGGGTTTGTTATGAGCGCATATGGGACAGGCTAGGACATACTCCTTCGTATCCTTATGGAGGGATGGCCACCAGAAACGGCGAGAGATCAGGGCAATGGTTCTGCTTACACCGGGGTGAGCATTTGCTGAATGCATCCAGTGGATGAGACGGGACCTGACAGAAGAGGGAACATAAGTTTTGTTGGGTGGACCGTTACCAGGGTCGGGTTCAGAAGCTTGGGCCAGTTTTATCAGATCAGATATCTCCCAGGAGACAGTAGCCACGGTACAGCTGGCAGGGAGAATGGAATCAAGAGTTTCAGGTTTGTCAGGTGAATAGAGGCGAGAAAGAGAGTCAGGTTTGATGTTCTTGGAACCAGGCCGGTAGGAGATAACCAGGTTAAAACGTGAGAAAAACAGGGACCAACGGGACTGACAGGGATTGGATCGTTTTGCAGATTGAATGTATGATAAGTTTTTGTGATCTGTCCATACCAGAACGGGATGCTCTGCGCCCTCCAGCCATTGCCGCCATTCTTCCGGAGCCAGTTTAATTGCGAGGAGTTCTCTGTCACCGTAATTTTGCTCTGCGGGCGAAAGTCTGCGGGAGAAAAATGCGCATGGATGAGCTCTTTGGTCTGAATCAGATACTTGGGACAAGACAGCCCTCACACGGTTCTCGGGAGTGGGCCAGTCCAGAACCACCTTGATCTTGTCGTCAGACGGCTTCACCTGCCCGCCCTCGAGCACAAAACCTAGAAAGGTGACAGAAGGACGGTGAAAATCACATTTCTCAGCTTTGACAAACAGCTTGTTTTCAAGGAATCTTTGAAGAACCAAACGAGGGTGCTTCTTGTGTTCAGACATGTTTTTGGAGTAGATCAGAATGTCATCAATATAGACAAAAACGAAGATGTTTAAAAATCTCTCAGAACATCGTTAACTAGGGCTTGAAAACAGGCAGGGGCGTTGGTCAAACCAAAAGACATAACTAAATACTCAAATTGCCCTAGAGGAGTTTTAAATACAGTCTTCCATTCGTCTCCTTCTCTGATTCTGAGGAGATGATAGGCATTTCTTAAGTCCAACTTGGTGAAAATAGTAGCTCCCTGGACGGGTTCAAAGGCAGACACTAACAGGGGTAAAGGGTATTTGTTCTTAACTGTTATTTGATTAAGACCTCTGTCATCGATACAAGGTCGTAGGGATCCATCCTTCTTTCCTACGAAGAAGAAACCGGCCCCTGAGAGGAGAGGAGCAAGGCCGAATTATACCGGCAGCTAAGGACTCATTAATATACTTCTCCATGGTCTCTCTCTCGGGCTTGGAGATATTATAGAGTCGACTACTTGGGAGGGGAGCTCCAGGTAACAGATCAATTGCACAATCATAAGGTCTATGCGGGGGAAGAGAAAGAGCACTAACCTTACTGAAAACAGGTGCTAGGACATGGTAGTCAGGAGGTACAGAGGAAAGATCAGGCGGGTCAGCCTCCTGACGGCTGGCCGGAGACTGAGTCGAAGGTGCAGCGGAGCAGAGACATGAAACATGGCAGGATGCAGACCAGGACTCAACATGTCTTTTGGACCAATTGATGTGTGGGTTATGATGTTGAAGCCACTCGAAACCAAGGACTATGGATGAACTGGCTGATGGAAACACAAAAAAAGATATTGTCTCTGTGAGTTCCAGAGTTCGAGGGGCTTAGTTTCATGTGTGACCTAAGGTAATCTTTTACTGTCGAGGGCCGAGACTCTCAGAGGTTTATTCAATGGAGTGGTCTCTATGTTCAATTGTTGAACCAGACTGGAGTCTATTAGATTTTTCTTACAACCAGAGTCTATTAATGCAGAAAGCGTGAGGGATTGATCTGTGAGAAACAGAGTTGCAGGTAACAGCAGGCGAGGAGATTTCTCAGTTTGAAAATGGTCCGCCAGACTCCTCATTTCCTCTGGCGGACCCCGGCTTTTACCTTAGCTGGGCAGGTTGAAACAAAGTGACCAGGTTCTCCACAGTACATGCAAAGGTTCCCCCTAACTCTCCTTTGCCTCTCCTAGGATGTGAGCCTGGTATGACCGATCTGCATTGGCTCTACTTCTGAGGATTCTGTGGAGGGAGAGACGTAATGAGTCTTTGATAAAGGAACAGATACAGGTTGATTCCGGCTCTTTGATCTGGACTCCGCCTCAGAGGACACTGAGGGAAAAGAAGTGTCATTAGTCTTAGCTGCTGGGGCAGAAACAGAAAAAACATGGCTTCTAAATCTGGACTTAAATCTGGCTCGCAGTCTCATGCATCCAACCGGATTGTTAGACTTAAGTAAAGCATCCTCCAACAGTTGCTGGCTCATTGAGAGTGGCCAGCTCGGCTTTAATAGATTCGTCCAGAGCATGAAAATAAGAGCTCTTGAGCGCAGCATATCAATTCCTGATGACGGAAGCAGCTCGCATTTAGTTCTGGAAGTCGATTGAAAATTCGGCTCTGTTTCCTTGTTTTAATTCCAAAAGACCAGATTCGGTGGACTTATCAGTGTCTTGGTTGAATACATTGCATGAATTCAGTGATAAATTCCTCAAAAAGAACAATCAAAACTAGATTCAGATGCAAATCTGGCTTCCGCCCATTCGAGGGCTTTTCCGGACAATTGAGACAGAATAAAGGCAATCTTCCTCTTGTCATTAGGGAAACTGGACGGCGAATGTTCAAAAATGAGTTTACACTGGAACAAAAATCCCTTACACTTACTTGGATTGCCAAAAAACTTTTTTGGAAGTGAAGGGCAGAATTCAGAAAACGACGGACCGGGTTCTGACCTGAGTGGAGAATTAGTTTCTTGAACCGGAAGTTGAACGGTTCCCGCTCCAGGAGTAGCATTTTGTAGATAGCCGGCTATTTCCTGTAATGAGCGGTTAGTTTGTTCATGACGTGTGTTTAACTCATGGAGGGCGGTATCGTGGCTCTGAATCAGAGTTTGCTGTTGCTCCAACATCCTCTTGAGTGATTCCGCTACTGTTAGTCTGTTGGCCAGAGTGTTCTGTCATGTTTGGCTTCAGGTGCCTAACCCACATGCAGAAACACCTGTCAGAGGCAGGAGAAAAGTTCAAAGATTTATTGTAATGTTTAAGCACAATGAATTAACAGATCCAGAAGGGAATTGGTCTGGTCACGAATGGGCTGTACCTGTTCTGGAGTTGAGCAGAGCGGCTGAGGGGGGGAACCTTGAGGGTCCAGAGGCTGTCGGCAGGCTGAGGGCTAGGCGGAGGCAGAGCTTGGTTTGAGTGTTGGCAGATCATAGATTTGAGTTTCCCTTCCAGGTTCTTCAGAGAGCGGGCAGGCAGATTACTGGCAGAGAAACTCTTCAGAGGTTTCAGGTTTCAGGCAGGCTCAATCTAGGAAGAGAAAGAGGAGAAAACAGGATCAGGTTCAGGTTTTCAGGGAGTCAGAAGGTTCAGACAGGCTGGTTGGCTCAGGCTTTGCTAACAGTTACCGGGTGCAAAACACTCTGGCACCGGAGTAGAAGTCCTCTGCCTCCTTAAATACGTGATCTTTTGATGAGCAGATGAGCGAAAGGTGGCTTGGAATCAACTCCGGCTCCAGGAGATCTAGTATGCCCTCTGGTGGGAGAAAGTGGACAGACCTCCAGATCCCAACAGTTTGTAGACCGTGACATAGCTTCTTCCCCATAACGAATCAGATTATTTACTCTGCTATTTCTTCACAACATGTTACTGTTTAACCAAAGTGTCTGTAATTAGTTTTCACTCTGACTGCTTTCCATTGTTGTAAGTAATGAGGAACAAACGCTGCCCAGATCAGAACAGGGCTGAGAGCTGCCATTAAGGCCGTATGATGAACTGTTCTGTTCTCTTGCAAAGATATTAATAAATGTGCCGAGACTGAATGAAAACCATCAATCTCCTCGCTTATTTAACTAGGGTTAATAGTTGAATTCTTTTCTCCCATTCATTAGTCCTGCACATTTAGAGTAGTATGTTTGGCTCAACCTGCTGTGAAGCAGGATTCTCCACCATGAAACAGAATCAACACTAAATCTGGATCCAGGCTCAGAATGAGCTCCTTGATATGTGCTTGAGAATGGCTTGATCGTCAATCTGGTTAAACCCAGGTTTACATCAACACACATCAAATCCTACCTGAAACTACTACTGCATTTATGATAAGTGTTAAATACAGTAAAATTGTTATTCACGCTGGTGGTAATGACACCCGGTTACGCTGATCCGAGGTCACTAAAATTAGTGTTGCTTTGGTGTGTAAGTTTGCCAAAAATGTCGGACTGTAATTTTCTCTGGTCCCCCTCCCTGATCTGACCAGTGATGACATGTTTTAGCCGCATGTCGCCATTCAACCGCTGGTTGTCTAGGTGGTGTCCTGAAAACAAAGTGGGCTTAATAACTGGCAATCCTTTTGGGGAAAGCCTGGTCTGATT
>JAGKQL010000981.1:0-10102 GCA_018398635.1 Cyprinodon brontotheroides
TTTTTTGTTGGTTAGTTCTGGATTACGGCTTCTAAAATTTTACTTCATTAAATAAATTTATTGGAGATTTAATTTTTTTATTTATATCATTTAATGGCTGTCTGCACTGTAGGAGACAGCAGCCTCTCCTGTAGCTCTCTAGTTTATACTATTTGTTCACACTTTTTTACCTTTAAATTAGTTCTACTGTGGGATGATTTTATATTTATTGAAATTAACATGAAGCTGGTTTTTTATGTACTCTAGAGAGGAACTGGTGTCACTGAGAACAATGGGATATGCTGGTATACAACACGCCATCCTCGAGGAGCAGAGGAGGAAATACAGGGGCTGCAAAGTCCGTGCTGAGCAAAAGGCCAGGCTAGTGGAGAATCAGAGACACTACAACTCATTAATCCCCTCCATAATCAAGGGGAATGTGAACTCTCTGTATAACAAGATTGATGAGCTGACTGCACTGAACAACCATCAGATTTATAGAGAAAGCAACCTGCTCATCTTTATGGAGACATGGCTAAAGCGCCTCGTACCGGACGCTAATGTGGACCTGCTGGGATTCACTGCAGTGAGAGCCGACAGGGACACTAATGCTAGTGGAAAAACGGAAAGGTGTGGGTCCGATCATGTTTGTGAACCACCGCTGGGGTAACCAAGGACATATCTTAGTACAGATTGTTATGCTGCCGGGACCTCGAGCTGTTAGCTTGCAGCCATATTATCTGGCAATGGAATTGAGTCACATGATCACCATCTGTGTTTATATTTTCTCGAAAGAGGACACAGCAGCTGCCTGTGAGGAGATACACGCCATCACAGCCAGGTTACAGACTCAGCACCCTAATGCATTTATAATAACTTTGGGTGACTTTAACCATGCAACCCTTGACTCGAATTTGCCTGTTTTCCATCAGACTGTTGACTGTCTAACAAGAAACAGGACAATCCATCTCCTGTATGCTAATGTAAGGGATGCATACAGAGCCACACCCCTCCCCCCAATGGGCAAGTTGGACCACAACCTGGTTCCCCTACAGCCTGTTGGGACAGTCTGCTACTACCCAAATAACAAGCCTTGGGTAACAAGGGGAGTGAAAGCTTTCCTAAACAGGAAGAAGGCTGCCTTCAGGAGCAGAGACAAGGAGGCCATGAAGGCAGAACAGCAGGAGGTAAAACACGGTGTGAGGGAAGCCAAAGACATCTACAGGAGAAAGGTGGAGCAGAAGCTGAAAATAAGATGAGAGCCATCTGGGGAGGTGTGAGGGACCATCACAGGCCAAAACGCAAAGACCAGGGCCAGTGAAGGGACAATGGAGAAATCAAATGACCTGAACAACTTCTTCAAAAGGTTTGACAATCCTGTGACCCCTACACCACTGCTGCAGACATATCCCCTTCACCCCACAATGCACCTCCCCCAAAGAAACAGCACCTCCACCCCCAGCCTCCACCTGACCCTCACCTTAGCTAACACAGCACAAGCATCCTACTCTGCTCCTGAAGCCCCCGCCCCCACCTCAACACTTTCCCTGCCTCACATCACCACAGACCATGTCAGAGAACAGCTGAGGAGACTATGATCCAGCAAAGCAGCAGGCCAAGGCAAGGTGTGTCCACGGCTGCTGAACACCTGTGCTACTGGAATGGAGGAACCAATACAATGGGGCTTCAACCTTAGCCTGCAGCTGCTGACCACCCTACAGCCTGAGCTGTTGATGAGCGGAATGCGTGGTTAGGTCAGCTTCTTCCTGAAAGTCACCATACTCATGATCTCCTTTGAAATTTTAAATCAGCTGTAAATGTCCAAATGTTGGTTAAAATGAGGAAAATAGTCTTCAAGTTAACCTGGTTTAAAATCCCCAGCAGTGATGGAAACAGCCTCTGTGTGCAGATTGGAGCTCAGAGATAGCCTGGTATAGAATCTTCATGGCCTCTTTAGTGTTAGCTTGCTGGGTGGCACATAAACAGCAGTGATGCTAACCACACTGAACCCTCTGGGCAGATGGAGACGGCCTGCAGTTAACAGTCAGAAACTCGGAGTTCAGAAAGAGCAGAAGCTGGAGACTGATCTAGCACCAGTTGTTGTTGATGTAAAATACAGAAACCAACCTCCTTGGGTCTTACCGCTGAGTTTTGCTGTTTCTGTCGACTAGTATAATGTGAGCCCGCCCAGGCTAACAGCTTTGTCCGGTATTGTTGAGTTAAGCCATGTCTCGGTCAGGATGACAGCGCAGCCAATACTAAACTCACTCTTTGAAGAGGGTTCAAGTTGAAGATGATCCATTTTGTTGTCAAGTGAGCGGACATTGGAAAGCAAGACTGAAGGATGCGGCGGTTTGTAGGAGTTTGCTTTTAGCTTTGCCGTTAGCCCTCCTCTGCAGCCGCACATTTGCCGCCAGCCACACCCTCTTTGCTTGCTCCTCCTCCTGCGGCGTGTCCTGATCTGCAAGTCCACGGCATTGAGGGCCTCTGAGACTTTTGCCCGGAGCAATCTGAAGCTACGTAAACAATAAAAGAGTAGTTGTATTTATGAATTTGAAAACACTTGACCGTAACTCCAGAAGGCGCTGGTGGTCAAATACTGATTTAATGGATTGATATAGTTTGTGGATGCTAGGTGACATACTTTTTTTGAAATAATTTCAGGTTGCCGGGAGCTATACACAGCCATAGCCATGAAATATTGACCTTTAATATGAAAAAGTTAGACTGGCTAGCTAAACTGATAAGGTGTAAACATGGCATATCAGTCTTGGAGGAGCTCGATTCCATGGCAGACCCAGACCTTGAAACAAACTTTTCAGTCTAGAGGAAGCGGAGCAGTTTTATCCTCTTGGCTCTGGATCATCTACTGCACCAATGAACATCAAGTCAGTTCATTGGCTCAAGTCTCAACCCATCAGCTGTTAGTAAGGTCACATCATGAGGAACAGCCAACCACAGAGCAGTCTCAGCATGGACTTACCTCTAGGCTCCAGCCCCTGCTGCTCCAGCTTTACCAGGTGGCTTTTCTTTGGTCTGTTTCTCTGTGATGTCACCCTCATGTGTTTGCTCTGTCCAATCTCTTCCCTCAGCAGGTAGAACCAACCAGTGATTAGCTGACAACATGGAGAGGGGCGGGGCCAGAGGGGATCATTAGGCGTGTCTAAACATCTACAGCCAATCCTGGAGCAGCATGTCCTGCTCTGATTGGTTTAGACTTACCTGAGAAGATCTGATGAGGGATCCAATTCCAAAACTCATACAACCAATCAGCTGGCTGCACCTGTGGAGATTTAGAGACGGCTATTAAGCTTGGTTTATGCGTGACAAACCGCGAGGTCTGTGCAGCCAAATTCCTTCATTTTGGGTTTCCATGCCCCTCTGGATGGACAAATTTTCCTAGGTGCTGCGTTTGGAAATTCTGTCCCCATGGAGCATCTAGGAACATTTTGAACTACTCAGATGGAGCCGCACGGAAAACATAGCGAGTAGCAGCTCCTGCTGGAGCAATCCGGTGATTTAGCCCATAAATATCAACACTATTAACAGATTGTGGAAAAAATCCAGGAAAGAAATGACAGTGGCTCCTGGATGGCATGAAGAGGCTTTAATAAAGTTGCAAATTGCAGTTTTTAACGTCCTTGTGTAGTGTGGTGGTGTCAGCTCGCTCTTTGTGCTGAACACAGCACCCAGAGCCGGCCATGACGGGAGGAAAGCCAAGTATAAACTCTACAGACGCTGTGATGGATGGCTCATTTTCCGTGCATCTACCATAATGAACGCTTTGGGTTCCAGCCCTTCTCCTGCCAGGAGACGGCAGCAGTAGGTTATCAGTTACCTGGAGTCGGGTAGACATCTGTGCACCGAGATCACCAACCTGCCCTGGAGGAGGGGCTCTGACACGCTCCTGAAACACAGGTCATAGGTGGGGGTTATGGATCAGAGGTCAGGGTCATGGATTAAAGGTCACATCATTCACTTCATGGGTTTTCTGTACCAAAAGGTCCAGCTCATGTGACCTGAGGTAGAATCTGGATTCTATTCACTTTCATCTTAACCCAGTTGTCCAATTACATTCAGAACCAGAAACCTGAGGGAACCCAGCAGAACTTTTCAGCAACCTGAATTTTGACATGCGTGTGGCGACAGTGGGGGGCAATAAATCCTTTTTAACATGAAGGAACATGAAGAACCAGCTTCTGTCCTATTAGATAGTCTGTTTTTGAAGAACTGATTAGCAAATCTTGGACCAGGGGTCAGTTTCCCAACGCAGGTTTAACTCACATTCAAATCTGCATCTCTGAATTGATATAGCCTAAGGTTGGAATATCTGAGTTTTCCGTTTCACAGCAGCTGCTCTACAGTAGTTCAGTCAACTCTAAGTAGATCCCGATTCAATGAGACACCATGACGACAGGCCACAGGCAGTGCCTGTTTCAGTCCTGTATGGCAGGTCGTTTTGAAATTTATTAAAAGAACTCTCATCTCTGTTGTTCCATTTGTAGATCACTAAAATTAGATTCTTCCTGATAAAAATGACAAGCAGACTGAATTGTAATATTTTCTAAATTAATTTTTTGCAGCAGAAACTCAGTTTCAGAAAGAAAAGGCAAGTAGTGTAGAAGGTTATTCATTTTAAGTGGCCATTCTGATATTTATGCGCTTCACTGAATATGTATTTATGATATCTGAAATACATTACTTCATAATCAAAATAATTCAAATACCGACCGGTAACAATACAAATATGTTGATCTGAAATACATTTCCAGACATTCAGAATGTTTAGTCTAGATGCTGAAAAATAGTAGAATTTTGTCACCTAAATCATAATTTTTACAATACCCCCTCCCCCCAGTTCGGCCCACCCCTTGATATCAGGAATACATGTTCAGTCAAACAAATACTTTATCAAACTGGCTTGCCATAACCTGCTGTGACCACAACAACATTATGGGATTATATCTTGAAAGGTAGTAGATCAGTGTATCTATTTTGGTGAAATCACCTGTCAGCAGGTGAAGATGAAGAATAAAAACATTGTTCCATACAGGTAGGACCTGTGTATCATTATGGGTTCCTCCTCAGTTTGATTCAGTCTTCCATAACAAAGTAAATATTAAGTGGCTGTTTTTAGCTGCTTCAGATGTTATCCTAATAAAGGCCATCAGTCCCATAGAATGGCTTCAGATTGTGCCAGTAGTCTCAGCAGGTTGTCATCACAAGGTAAATACTAATCTTAAATTCACACGGAATTAACGTAATCTGAAAATAATTTCAGGAGTTCTTAATTTACTGTAAAA
This sequence comes from Cyprinodon brontotheroides, assembly GCA_018398635.1. Taxonomy (NCBI): domain Eukaryota; kingdom Metazoa; phylum Chordata; class Actinopteri; order Cyprinodontiformes; family Cyprinodontidae; genus Cyprinodon; species Cyprinodon brontotheroides. The sequence goes on from JAGKQL010000981.1 coordinate 5,283, forward strand.
ATAAATAAAGTGATTTGCTGCTCATAATAAACTTAACGAAAACAAATAAATCTTATATCCTGTCAGCTGCCTTGTACAATCTTGTTCCCATAAATATTTGATCTATATCAAAGAGTGTTTCTGTAATTTCCCTTTTTCATCTGAGGAACATTGCGTGTATCTTTCATCCGAGGAACATTGCAAAAATGAGCAATCTCCTGTCCAGGGTGATGCTGAGAAACCAGTCCATGCATTTGTTACTTCAAGGCTGGACTATTGTACTCTTTGCTATCAGGAGATCCACAAACTGTAGTTAAAGCCTTCCAGCTGATCCAAAAATGCTGCAGCCAGAGTTCTGACATGAAAATGAAAAGAGATCATATCATCTCTCCTATCCTGGCTTCTCTTCATTGGCTTCCTGTTAAATCGAGAATAGAATTTAAAATCCTTCTCACATATAAAGCCTTAAATGGCCAAGCTCCATCTGATATCCAGAGATCTGATTGTTCCTTATATGTTCCCTAACAGACAGGGAGGCTCTCAATCTGCAGGTTTACTAGTGGTTCCTCTAAATTTCTAAAAGTAGAATGGGAGGCAGATCTTTTGGTTATCAGGCTCCTCTCCTGTGGAAACCAACTACCAGTTTTTAGTCCGTGAGGCAGACACCCTGTCTACTTCTTCTTTAAGGCTAGGCTTAAAACTTTCCTTTTTTGATAAAAGCTTCTAGGCTTAGAGTGGCTCAGGTTATCCTGAGCTATCTCTATAGTTCTGCTGCTATAGGCTTAGACTGCTGGAGGACATAGGGACCCCCATTTCACATCATTCTATCTTTGTCTCTATTCTCCCAGTATCTGTTTCTTGGATCTGTGACTAACTGATATGCAACTGGTACTTCATCCCTCTCACATGGGAACTGGCTCGGTGCTCGACAGGGACTGGGCATGCACCCCAGATCCTGACCCTATCAGCCTGTTTTCTACTCTCTGTAAACACATGGTAAAATGCTACAGCAGACTAAAGTGTGATCAATTTTCTACTCACAGAAGAAAATGTATCTGTTTCAGGCTGAGTAGAACCTGGAACACTCACTAAGATAAAAGACCTCACATTTGTTCATAGATGTTCTATGGGAGCTCTGATGGGTTCTGATGGTGTGCAGTTGTCAAAATAAGTCCAGTGGCTGTTTACTTTAGGACATTTATCTGGTACCACCCTTAGCAAAAAGCAGTATACTTTAAGTAAATTATATTAAGTATACTTAAGTATAAGTATACGTTTAGAAAGTATACTCGGGCTATGTACTTTTAGTGCACTTGAAGTATACTATTTTAATACTTCTTCGAACTAAATTGGGACATTTTTAAGTTTACAAAAGTATACTGATTAGTATACTGTTCCAAGATCATTTCAAGTTTACAAAAGAGTATACTGATAGTATACTGTTCAAAGATCATTTTAAGTTTACAAAAGTATACTGATAGTATACTGTTCCAAGATCATTTTAAGTTTACTAAAGTATACATTAAATTATTAAGCAAGTACACTAATCTATATACTAGAAGTTTACAAAGTATACTTGTGGTTCACATTTTAGTTTGTTGAAGTATATTTAAAATATACCACCAGTATACTCTTCAATATCCTGCCAATATAATAGTTATACTGCTAGTCCATATTTTACACATTCAAGATTTACTGAAACTAAAATACTATTTTTGCTATTTTAATTTGTATAAGTATACTTAAGTTCACTGACCATATTGTAGCACATGTAGCACATGTAGCAGTATGTCCCCTCACAAATAGTCAGAACATTTCTGTTGTGAGAGAATTACCAGAAAGGGCCAAGAACACTATCCCTCCAGAAAATGAAAAAAGGTTCGATCTTTTTGAGGAACTTTTACTTTAACAAAAGAAAACTGAAAGTTGTAAAAGTACTAACTGAAAGTGTCAGGGGTTTTGGTAATCCAACAATGCAAAAATCTATTAAAATTTCGTATAGGCTTGCAATTGCAAAGTTGTGGTGGAAATCTAAGCAACTGCTTCTGTCTTTCAACCGTTTTTGGTCAATGGCGTTCTGTATCATAGTCAAAAAGTATGACAAATTGAAAAAGAGATACAACAGTGCTGGCAATGTTTAAAAAAGACGGAACACTTTGTTTAATAAATGACTTGGTTATTTTTAAACAAAAAATGTTCACATGAAATTTCTGCTTTGTGTTCTTGTACCAAAATGTGTTGTGTTTTTAGTTGAAGTACTTGCTAAATTAGAGAGACGCAATACAGATCAGCATACAAAAGTACTTTCTTATTTGAGGTTAAAAAACTGAAACTGTTAGCAGCTGTGTGGCCTGACATGCTTCTAACCAAATGTGTTCTTGTTGAAAGAGGCAATGCTTTGTACATAACACCATTGCCAAAATGCTTGTGTGAGACTAGAACTTGACCAATAAAGTCAGTCAAATGTTTTCCCTGTGTCTGTGTGTTTTAAGTTACACAAGAATTAAATAAATTACATACAAATCAATATACTGTAAACTTTTTAAATACCAGCACTATATGATCTTGAATATGAAAGTTTAAAACAGGGTTAATACTTTTGAAAACAAGTGTAGTAAAATACAAATATAAGCATGAGTCACATTATCTTTTCATTGTTTTACTGGATCAGCACATGTATTATTAGTACTTTGTGGCAGAAATAGGAAAAACAATATACCATAATACAAGTACAAGATTCGAGTATTAAAGTATATAGGCATTGTATTGAGGATTTACTTACCCGTGGAGCTTCTTTTTATATACTTATCGGTATAAGTCCAAGAGTACACTTGACTATACTATTATATATATATGGAAATACTCTAGTTTAGAATAAAGTAAAGCTTTAAGTACACTGCTGCCGGATTTTTAAGGTATGAAGTGTATTTGCACTTTTTGGTATACTTGAATAAAGCTTCTTTTTTGATAAGGGCAGAACCAACATCCTCAGGGGAATAGCAGAACATTAGGGGAACATGACTCACAGAAGAAAAGTTCTGCTTGCTGAGGCCAGAAGTTGTTGGGTTTTATTGTTCTACCTGGACCCGTTCCTGTTTTCAACCTGATGCTGCTGGCAGAGGTCAGAGGTCACACCGGGCTTCAATGAACACACACAAAATAGTTGAGCCAGCTTCACAAAACACATCACCATTTACCCGATTGGGCGGCATCTAAACCATCTCACCTTTACATACGAGTCACATGACCTGCAGGATTTTCCCATCAGCCCTCGGGCCTCGTGGACTGCAGACAGGAAGCCGACCAATCAATATGGGACCGGTGCTGGACAAGTACCTGACCTACTTCACAGAGATGCATACTTACTGTAAATGGTGAGTTGTCCTGCCTCCGGCTTGATTGACAGCCTCAGCTGACCTATGGAGAGCAAGAGGTTAACATAGCCGCCAGCTGTTTGGTCCGTCTAATGATGATTGATTCCTGATCATACCCCTGCTGCTAAACACAAACTGTTGGACCTTCCTCCTCCTGGACTTTGGTCTCGTTTCGGTCTTGGTCTTTGACCTGGATCTGGTCACCTGCTGCACTGCTGCTCCTTGATCAGAACTCCATGTGGTTCCGGTGTCTAGCAACTGATAAGAGACCAAAACAATGTGGATCAAAATCCGAACTGGATCGGACCCAAACCCTTTGGATCAGAATCTGAGGTTTGACCAAAGACTGACCTTAGAGCTGGTTTGAGCCTCTTTGTTTTGGTCCACGTGTGTCTCAGTGGATGTGGGATCAGCCTGGTTTCTAGGGATCACAGCAACGGCCGAATTCTGGTTCAAAGTATGCAATGGGTTCTGGATCCTGGTCGTCCTGATTAGTGCTGTTCTAATCTCTGGTCTGCAGGGAGGGACCTCATGTCCAAACATGAATCCAGTATACCCGGTTCTGGTCCTGTTCCTTAGAAACCTACATAAGTGAGACAGCATCAGAGTTTGGTTCTGATGATCTGAACCAGACTGGCTCAGGGTCTGGTTTAACCTGCAGTCTGTATGCCGGTTCTTTTTTTTCCTGGCGTTCTGAAGAGCTTCTCTTGGCTCTTTGTTCTCTTTCCAACAAGGATTTTGGTTCCCGTCTTCCTGCTCCACTCTGCAGCTCATTTTGCTGCCCTGTTCCCAGGCCTCCTGGTCTGGCCTTGGATCCACGCCTCTGGAGACCCTTTGGAAGAAAGTAGATAATGACCAGAGCAGCAAGGTGAAGCCACTGAGCAAATATTTCCCAGAATGTCCTGCTGGTAGATGTTAGGAAGCTTTTTTTTCTTCATATTTACCCTGCAGTTCTTCTGACAAAAGCTCAAATATGGAGCCGAAATGTTCATGTTTTGTCAGAGTTCTGGGTTTGTAATAATTGAACTTTGAACTTTATGGACCTCACATTGGATAAATTTACCTCTGCATTTAACCCCTCCCCTTGGGTAGCAGTGGGCTGCCATTGTGCTGTGCCCGGGGAGCAGGATGGGTTAAGGGTCTTGGTCAGGGACCCAGAGTGGCAGTCTGTGGGAGTGGGACTCAAACTCAGAACCTCAGGATTCCAAGCTCTATGTACTAACCCTATGCTACTAACCACTAGTACTGAAGTATGTAGCTCTTGGCATCAGAAGCTGGATCGAACGAAATCCATCAATTCCATCAGACACCAAATGTTTCAGCGTATTTCTACAGCACTTATTCACAACACATATCATCTCGAGGCACTTTACAGATACAATTCAGATCATCCAGTCAAATTGATTCAGTTTCCCATCTATGGAAAACCAGCTGATTGCATCGACTCATTGACTCTTCAGCAATCCC
>JAGKQL010000984.1:0-16570 GCA_018398635.1 Cyprinodon brontotheroides
CCGAACCGTGGATTTTGTGAACCGTTCCACTCTTAGTTAATTCTAATCCAAAAATGACAAAACATGGTTATAACATGGGCTGCACTTTGGCGCGGTGTAGAGCTGTTGCCTTGCAGCAAGAAGGTTCAAGGATTCAACACTGGAAAAAAGCAAAAATCCTAGATAAGTCATTTTCTTAAAATCGTGCATTTGTTCTTTAATTGAGGAGATAAAAGAGACACTTTGCCAATTGAACAAGACAATTTAAATTTAAAATAAGAAAACACAATTGCATTGTCTTATTTCAAGTACATGTTATCGAATTATCTTATGTTAAGAGTAAAAAAGTAATTCCATTGGCAAATCATCTTATTTAACCACTCAAATTAAGGGTAAATGCACTTCATTTAAGACATATTTTACTCATGTTTAGATTGTTTTTGCAGTGAATTCCAAGCCCCGGGTCTTTCTGCATGGAGTTTGCATGTTCTCCCTGTGCATGCATGGGTTCTCCCCGGGTACTCCTGCTTCCTCCCACTGTCCAAAAACATGACTGTTGGATTAATGCGCTTCTCTAAATTCTCCTTAGGTGTGAGTGTGTGCGTGAATGGTTGTTTGTCTCTGTGTTGCCCTGCGATGGACTGGTGACATGTCATTGACTGCTGGAGATAGGCACCCATCGCAATCCCAGCTGGGGTATGTGTGACGGAAAATGGATTGATGTATATAACACAAACCTGATCAGTTCTTTACTGTGAAAAAATATTACCGTATTTTCACGACCATAAGGCGCACCGTACTAAAAGGCGCACTCTCAGTTATGTGTCCCATTTCTGTATTTAACACACACATAAGGCGCACCGGACTATAGGGCGCGTTTTTTATATACAGGTACATGTCCTCTACTACCTTTAAATACCTCTACTGCGTATTTAAAAATACAGCAGGGGCAAAACTGAGTATGACTGTATGCTTTATTCATGTATTTATTACAAAGTATTAATCAAACCTAAGATTGCTGGCCATAGAGACAGACACATCGCAGATGACACAGCGCTGTGATCACTCCTAAATTAACTTGGAAATCCACCAGAACCTGCCGACCAGCGGAATTTGTTCCTTTTAGTACCGGTATCCTGGTGCCTGCAGCTAAGGTATTATTATATAATTTAATGCACATAATAAATGCATGTTGTTGACAGCAAACAAAAGCATAACTCAAAAGCTGTCTGGAGCAGGGTAAATAAATAGAATAAATTTACTTTTATGCTTGAAAGTTTATATACCTACCACAAATGAAGATGGAAGAAAAATAGCTGCCAGTAAAATACATTTAAATTGGCCAAAGGAATAATAAATTAAAAAGATAAAAATTGATTTTGAATATAATACCAGTACATACATATGTTAATTAAACAAAACAAGTAAACAAGCCTGATGGAGCTTCTGAACTAGAATTATGTTGGGTAACACTTTGAGACAGTCACTGAATTCACTGTTCAGGAGCAAGTTACTTTAATTTGTCTAGGACAAAATTGTCTAGGACAATTTTTTTTTACTAAATTATTATTTAGTTTTTTTTATTATTATTACTTTTTTCAGTTTCTTTTTATTGGAATTAATAATGTGAAATTATAATTTTGTTTAATCGAAGAGTGTGTAAACTTTCAAGCACAACTGCATCTGCTACTGCTTCTGTGAAGCTGAGTCAAGGTTTAATTAAGCCAGAATATTTGCTTAATTCACTCTCTTGATTTTGGTTAACAACTCTCTGATTGATTTTTTTGATTATGGTGAAATGTTCATATTACCTGTAGATGAAAAATATATTTATATATTTGTTTAACATATCTTCCAAACAGGTTTGATCCAAACACCACCGTGGTTCTCTGGAGCTAATTTGACAAGCTTTGCAGCTTTATGCAAACAGGCCTTAATATTTACGTCTCAGGTTCAGCCTGGACACCTGTTCTTTGCCTAAAATCTTTTGTCTCACATTAGAAAAACCTTACGTCAGTGTTGCTACAAACTGGACTCAATGAGATGAGAATTATATAACATGTTGACTATTGTGAGGGCGGCTTCTCTCTGCTTAAATTGTCCAGAGCGAAATATTTCATTCTTTCATCACAAAATCAAACATTTGAAGGCTACATGGGATTTAAACAAAAACTATGGACTTAATTTGATACTTCAGTGTAGTTGCACTGCAGCATAGCGTACAAATGGTGTGAGATGCACACCTCGATCAAATGACTGCTCTCCCTCCTCAGCAGCCACCAAGAGTTAATCACCCAAAACCTGCAGGGTTAGGGTTAGGGTTCTGAGGACCACAGTATAAGACCCCCTCTCACACCTGTTAAAATCTAATCCTAAATACATATAAAGCACAGTTATCAGTATTTTTGCAGTTTAAAAGAAAAATAATATTTTGTTAAATTCTGCTTGTTTTTGTTAGCAATGAACATGTTCGGAAAAAGAAATAAACCACTGCAGAGTATCTTTTAAAATTTACTATAAACAGAAACTGTATGCACATAAACTATACACATTGTGGGGTAACATAGTTTACAATAATCTCATGAAATGTGAGTTTGTTTGGCTTGGTGTGGTGTCTTAAAAGACTACAAAAAGAAAAGTGAACAGTCACTTTAATAAAATACTAAAATGTGATAGTTCAAATTTGCATATGTACTCTGCAGATTGAACAAAATTACTATATGTATGTCTAAAAGTTTTTTCTGTAAATGCTTTATGCTGTATTTAATTTTAGCCTTTAAATCATATTTTGTAGAAAAAGTGTTTGGAATGTGAATGTGGTTAATAATACAAAACATGCATTGAATAAACACATCATTGTGAATCATTTGGACCACAGCAGACAACTGGTTGATGACACCAGTCAGTTAGCAAATGTATTGCATAATGATGGTGAATGAGCTTAATTCAATAATACAGCTTCTCTGAAATCAGACCATTGGTGAAAAAAAGAAAGAAAAGAAATTCTAGTCGGCCAGAAGCTTTTAAAGTGTGAAATGGTTCCCTGTTGTTGCTGCAGAACACTCAGACCCATTGTTAAACCGGAGAGATGATAGCAAATCAATATGTTTGGGTTGTTGTTATCCAACCAAATATTGGAGATCTCATGACAACATTTAGTCACATTTCTCAGAACTCCCCGGTGTGACATACCGCTGTTATTAAGTTTAACATTGTTCAAAATAAAAAAATGTAAAGCACCACATTAAGAAGCATACACTCAGTTATCAGTATTAATACCATATCAAACTGGTTCCTTTATTTCTTTGCTTGAAGCATTCTTTTTGCAGGGTGTAGTAATGATACAATATACAACTTGATTCAGTTTTAAAAACCAGAATTTTTTTTTTTTGCACTACTGTGAGTGTTCTCTAATGCATAATTTTTAATTAAATACAGTATAAAGAGGTAAAAAAAAAATCCAACTAATTTTCAAAAATACTTTACATAACCAGTCACAAGTTTAAGAGAAATCACAGTTTTTAGGAGCCATCGGTGCATCTCTGGCATCGTTCTGGCTGGATATTTTTAGTACTCCTCTTATCAGAAATGAGCCTGTGAGTAACTGTAGTGGTTTCCTGGCTGAGTCTGGGATTTTTTTTCACCCATAGTCTCTAATAGGAGAGTGGATAGAACAATTTCAGATTCCTAATGTTAACCTTCTTTATCTATTCTAAACCAGTCTGGTATGTTTGGAGATACCTTCCTGTCAAAATGAGGGAAACTGCTTAACTGATGATTTTTTAGCAATATAATTAAATAGAATTAAACTGTGACTTAAAAAAGAAAATTAGATATGATTATCAGGAATAATTCAGGAGCTACCAAGCAGATTGAAAAATAGAGTGTACTACTAGGGTTATGTGTCCCTTATATTATTAAATAATCATCCCAGATTGAGAGTGTGCTTTTAAATAAACATGGCTGAGATCAGCATCTGTCCTCATGCCTGGTGTTTAGTCATAATTAAAGGTATAGTGAAGGATGTTCTTTTTCCGGGTGGATCATCACAATAACTGGTCCTCCTAATTGTCAATCATTTGGTGATATGTTTATGTAAGGTCTTCTTACGTGCTCGTCCCCATTTTCACTTACATAAGTGAGTCTGACATAAACGGAAATATTACAAATTCTTCTTTTGGAAAGTAAGCTTGTATGAGTATGGAGAAATAGATTTGTGCATGGTCTCACACTCGTTTAATAGGCGTTCCCTCTCGGGAGCAGGTACAGGATTGTGCATGTGCATTAATTTTGAAAAGTGGAGAGGGCGGGTCTTTTAAAAAATTCGCGAAATCCCCCACTGTACCTTTTGTGAAGTCAAGTTTTTAAGACTAAAAACATTGTACAAACTGTCAAGCATGATGGTGATATTTTATTGCATTACCTTCTAATGTTGACACAATCTGTTTTTTAAACAACATAGCAATGCCAAGCACACTTAAAAATGGTTTGGGGAAAAAACTAAAATGAGAAAAGCCATTGAAGATTTGTGGACAATAGTTACAAGCCTGATCTGTGCCTGGAAAACAACACTATCAAAGCTTATCTGCTATTCTTATTTGGAAGTGTGATCATATATTCAGCCAGAAATGTGAAGAAGCTTGGTGCTGTTTTCAAAAAGAATTTTTATCACCGTGTGAATAATTTTGGCCCTCTGGAGATCAGAGAAAATCCCCAAATTCTAACTTGAGCCCCAAAGTCTTGTATGTTTTATCATAGTGCTGCTAAACAAAAAAGAGGTTATAAAGAGATCAGTAAAAACTCAGAAATAACAGGGAATTCCTGGCAATGATGTGTAAACATCTGAATAGACCTACATTCCAGTATGTGTGTAATGGTGTCTAATAGTTGTATGCTGTTTATTTTAAGAACAAAAAGGCATGTCATCTTATTTGTAAAGCGTGCAGAAAGCTTTTTCTCCTTTAGTTTCATATTCTACTGGATGTCCTTGAATGTTGTGTGGCTGGCAAAGAAAAGCCAGTATTTGCCAGGGGGGGGGGGGTACTTCACATCTTGTATGGAGGTGTGTTTCTGGCTGCTAATGTTCTTTGCCTCCTCCTCCTTGTCAAACGAACAAACACCCACACCGCCCACGTCCAGCTGAAACTCAGCACCTCGTCTCCATGGATATAGATTCACACACCATCAAAAAATACAAGCACTTAACCCTATCTCTGTGCTGCATACGCTCTGTGCTGCATAAGGGTGTGCAGGGAGGAGCATGCACTTCCCTCCTCCAGCTGCTTTCCAAAGCAACTCGTAATTTACGTGCAAAGAAAAGAGCTTCATGAAAAGAGTCACATCTCTACCTCTATGCTTCATCTTGATAAAAAGCTTTTTTCGTGAAAGTAATTGTTAGAAGGTAAAAACGGAGGATGTCAGGGATGACCATTCATCATTCTCTTTTTATTTTACTGTTATTTGTAAAAGTAAATGTTTGGGTTGGTGTTTGCAGGTGATATATCAGAGGCTCCAAGCTCAGCAGGTCAGGAAATATCATTGACAATTACCTTACTTGAGTATTACATCCGAAAGCTTTCTGTATGTTGTATGGATTTTATATAATTGTATAAAATAAGAATAAAGATTTCCTTACCATAGCATCATACAAATCCCATTAAAACACATCAAGTGTGTGGTTCTGACTTAAGATAGGCTGTTTTTCTGGGTCTTAAACTCTTTTCTTTTTAAGGAAGAATAACCAAAGTATGCAAAGAGCTGATTTGTCTGTGATTTTTATGGTTGTTTTTTTAGAACAAACTTGGAAGCTTTGCAGAAAAAGCTGGAGGAGCTTGAGTTGGACGAGCAACAGCGAAAACGCCTTGAGGCCTTCCTGACACAGAAGCAGAAAGTGGGGGAGCTGAAGGATGACGACTTTGAGAAGATATGTGAGCTAGGTGCAGGCAATGGAGGAGTTGTTTTTAAAGTCTCACATAGACCCTCTGGTCTGATCATGGCCAGGAAGGTGAGCTGGAAGTACCAAGTTAAAGTAAAAGATGTTATTTTGAAAGATATGTGCAAAACAGTACTCTATAGATCCCATATTCAGTAAACAAGTTTCTATTAATTGATTATATTTATTTCACCTCATAGGAACTTAAAATAATGAATCATAATCATTAGGACTGCAAATAACGATCATTTTTCATATCAATTAATCTGTTAATTATGTTTTTCGATGAAATCGTTAATAATCACATAGCAATATTACCTTAACTAAAGCTTTCCTACTTGAGGATACTAAGACATCATATTAACGGACTAAAAAGATTTTTTTTTTTATCTTAAATGCAAAATGTTTATACCGTATATTTTTTTTGCAATTGGTATAATCACTGCTCTGAGTGGGTCGCTCTGTTAGCTAAAGCCATGTTTTCGAGTCTCTGTACTTCAGTTAACAATTAATCTATTACTAAATTGGTGGACGATTATTTCAATAATCGATTGATCATGACTAATCCGATAAATTGTTCCAGCTCTAATAATAATATATGTATTCATGTTTGGAAACATTTGCCTCCTGTGTGCTTTGATACTCTGTAAAATCTCCGTATATGTATGAAAATCGATTTTGTAAACATAAAACCCTTTTTTTTTCCATTTGTCTGCATCTTTTTGTAGCTGATGCACACAAATCCTAAAGACAGAAATCCAACAAAGCATCTTATCTGCCTAAATGAAAGTCAAATAAATTAACAATTTAAATTGAAAATTGAGCTTTTATTGCTTCAAGTTGATGTTTTAATTCTGGAGAAATCATTTTGCTTCTCTCTCAACATCAGCTTCTGCAACATGTCCTTGGGCATTGTGTGAAAGCAAACATTACTCTGACCTGTTACACAAGAACAGCGCTTTTTTTCATCAAGCACCTTCAGAGGGGGTTGATGTCTCCTGCACAATACTGTGCTAAACTATTCATACCTGTTGATCCTTTTCACACATTATCATATTAACAGCCTCCTTGTGACACACAGTAGTGCATAATTGGGAAATCTATAGAAAAATACACATTGACATTATTTTACGAATAAAAATGTTAAAAGTATAGAAATTAGTTCAATCTGGCTAAGTTAGCACTTTGTAGATGTACCTTTTGATGCAATTACAAGTCTTTAGGTGCATATCTACAGTACAAAAAATCTCAATAACATAAAAATGTATCTTTGGAGCTTATATATATATATATATATATATATATATATATATATATAGTAATATATATACATAAAAATGTATCTTTGGAGCATATCTCAGCAGCAATAAATTTCAAAGTGCTTTGCGTCAACATCAGAACAAATGTCCAGTAACATCATTTAAAACATCAATCAAGTAAGCAGCAAATCATCAAACATCAGAATATTCACACAAAATCTTAAAAACCATCATTCAGAAACATGATAATCATAGGGAGATGGTCAATGCTGAAGATGTTTTCTTTAAAGCAGTTTTTCACCTGGATTTGTTTACAGAACACTAATTAAAGGCATCTCTAAACAGATGGGTTTTCAGCCTTAAATGAAAGCATTTTAGTAGTGACTTGAACGTCTTCTAGCATTTTTTGTTTTTGACACTGAGGATTGGGCTTGTTATAGTACGCTTGTTACAGCATGTTCATTCCCTCAGTTCCAGGTATTACACATTCAGTGAACAAGAACCTTTGCAGTTCACTGAATGTGTGGAAATTTCTCACAATGCACCTGGAAAGGTAGTGATCATCCATGGTCACTAGACGAGCAGATATATCCCGGAATGCTTTGTGAGGAGGTACACTATCGGAAATTTCGACACATTCAATGAACAGCAAAGGTTCCTGTTCACTGAATGTGTAATACCTGGAACTGTGGGAATGCACATGCTATAACAAGCGTAGGTATAACCGAGAGGAAGATTAGCATGAGGGTAAATACAGAGATCAATTAAGCAAGAAACCCAGTCAAGACCACTGCAACCCTCTACTCTATAACCACAGCTCCGCCACATTACATCACCAGGAGCCACTCAGATTCAATATGCATCTAATTACCAGATAAAATAGTGCATAAAGCATGAAAAAATATATATTACACTCACCAGAGATGCTGATTATTTATGAAAAAATCCATCCTTCTGCCTCTGTGCAAGAAGGCTTAGGATCTACATTTAGTGTCAACCTTTGAGGTCAGAAAAAGTTTTAACAAAACAAATCTAAAATGCAGTTTGTGTCAAGCTTAACTTGGCTGTAAACATGTTTAACTGCCCAATCAGAGCACAGAAAATGCTGCTGTTTGGTCAGCTCACTAGTTGGCCCTGTGGGGCAAATCTGGAATCTGACTGTTTGTAGAAAACATTCTTCATCGATATTGTTAAGGTAACATCAGCTAGCACTCCTGATTCTAAAGGTCCTAGGCAGATTCAGTTGACATAGCAACGCACTAATGCTGAACTCTGATTGGACAAAAAATATAGCAACCACAGAGATGTAATGGAAGCAGCACAGCCAAGAGAACCGCTACACAATTAATAAAGTTGGAGAGAAGAAAATTAAAGTTTGGGTTATTAATGTAGGTTAGCATTTATGATTGGTTTAGAGGCCTCGGAGGCCCTGACCACCCACCACTGTTGAAACCTCCTGGTATGTTCAAGGTGGCTGTGTGTAAGGTTTACCTCCATCTAGAGGAGCACTAAACTAATTTTAAATGACAGACTAGCGCTTCCTTGTCAAACCTGCAAAAGTTTCTGCAGAAACCATGGAGTGACTTTTTCTGAATGGAAGGGACATTAGACATTGAAAAATAACTGCAGCTGATAACTGTTGCATTTCTCGTCCTTTAGGAGTTTATCTTACACTGGGGCTAGGGACAGACTAGTTGCTGAAATACACAGCCACAGCGTAGCCAAAATAAACTTCAGTGATGAATTACCTTAGATTTAAACAAATGTAGCATCAAATTAAATAATACCCAAATACCTAAAAGGAGTCTTCTGTCAGACATCTCTCTCTTGACACCTAAATAAAAATGTGTCCATCTACTCCAGCTGATCCACCTAGAGATTAAGCCAGCCATCAGGAACCAGATCATCCGGGAGCTGCAGGTTCTACATGAGTGTAACTCTCCATACATAGTGGGATTCTATGGTGCTTTCTACAGCGATGGAGAAATCAGCATCTGCATGGAGCATATGGTACTTTCACATTCATAGACTGACATAGCTGAGCCTCACATGTATGTCATATAAATACTCCCCATTGCTTTTTTTTTTCTGGTTTCAGGATGGTGGATCTCTCGACCAGTCCCTGAAGAAAGCAGGAAAAATCCCAGAGGAGATTCTTGGCAAAGTCAGCATTGCTGTGGGTAGCTCCAACACCTCTCCCTCGCATTCTATACATGTCCTGTCTAAGAAAAAATGCTTTTCCACTGATTGTTGTGAGTTAGTAAAAAGTGTATTTTACAAGTGTGTGCTGACGGTCCAAAGTGTGTTTCACAGGTCATTAAAGGTCTTTCCTACCTGCGTGAGAAGCATAAGATCATGCATAGAGGTTTGTTTGGATTCAGTGTTCTACTTTTCTGAACAGAACTTTACTGCAGGCACAAAAACACATGCAAAGGAAAATGGTTGGCAGGAAAAACAACTTCAAGTTAAGAAAGGCTGCAAATTAGTACACCGCATTATGAATAGGCTCCAGACCACTAGGGGGCAACAATCACTAACTCATATGGGATTCTACCCTTAATAAAGGCATAAATAAAGTCCTCAGATAGATCAAGACTGCCTCCAATATATATCAAATTTTAGCTACTATCCCTTCACATTTCACAGGGTCAACAGTTACAAATATCCTGAAAAGGAGCTCTGGACTGCTGTGCAAACCTGGACTGTCTTTAGCCTTATTGTTGTCATCATGCAACAGTTACGGACATGCATGTCGAATTGGGGCGGTCACCATGTGAAGCTCTTTATTAAAAAAAACCAAAACATATGAAGATATGCACTATTTCCATGTGTGACACATAGTACATGTCACAAAATTATGAATTTATGTTCAGCTTCATGAGGTGGGCTATGCTTATTCTAACACAGGATTGTGGGAAACCAAATAGCTCCTATGCAGCAGATACTGTAGAAACGCTTTGGTGAGGTTTCTGTGCTAAACGAACTATCATTAGGAAGCATCCCGCTTCCTCTTCTTTCCTCCTTCCATCATGATGACCGCTTTGGCTAAAGTTTGCTTACCAAATTGCACTATTCAGAAGCAGCCTTTGGTTAAAAAAAAAAAGCATTTTAAAAAACATCTTCCTTTCCCTCCAAATGTCCTCTGAGATGACAACTCACCTGGTCCATAGAAATTTGCATATTGAAATTAGAGGCTGCGTCCTCTGAAGGCCAGAGTCATTGGCCAATTATCTCATAGCGCAGCATAGTGGAAAAACTAATCCATGCTTTTATTTTTAGTCGAATTGATTATTGCAACGGTGTTTTCACAGGTCTGCCTAAAAAGTGGATCAGACAGCTGCAGCTGATTCAGAATGCTGCTGCCTGTGTCCTCACTAAGACTAAAAAAGTAGAGCACATCACCCCAGTTCTAAAGTCCTTACACTGGCTCCCTGTATCTCAGATGATAGACTTTAAAATACTTCTGTTAGTCTATAAATCTCTGAATGGCTTAGCACCTAAATACATCACAGACTTGCTTTCAGTGTATCAACCCTCCAGACCACTCAGGTCTTCTGGCTCCAACCTGCTCTGCATACCTAGAACCAGAACTAAACATGGAGAAGCAGCATTTAGTTCCTATGCTCCACTTATCTGGAACAAACTTCCAGAAAACTGTAAAAGTGCGGAAAGCCTGAGTTCCTTTAAATCAAGACTAAAAAACACATTTGTTTAGGATTGCCTTGACTGTTCTAGTTAAACAGTTCAACTGAAACATCATTAGTTCAACTTTTTAATTTTCTTTTGTCCAACTGTTTTTAATATTCTTTTTTGTTTCTGCATTTTCCTACTTGCTTTGATTCTTTTTTTATTTTCCATATATTTTAATCATGTAAAGCACTTTGCATTGTCTTTTTGTACTGAATTGTACTATACCATTAAATTTGACTTGCCTTGCCTAGTGGCTGGATTGGAAAACTCCTTGTTATGCGGCCGACAAATGCAGCCTTTTTTTTAATGGATGGGAAGTGAAAGCCGGGGAAGGCTGGGACCTGTTTTGAATCCATACTCTTCCAAGTTTGTTCTAAAAAATCTCTTCCGTATTTTCACGGATCTCAAAGGACTGAGTCCAGGTAGACAGGGTCCCTTGAGGATGCAGTCACTGAAATCTAACGCACCCTTTTATTCATAGTAATATCTATTTGTTTATAATGATCTCCCTCTATTGGTCTGGAGCATGTATGTTATGCAAAGCTAATTTCCAGCTTTTCTTTACTTGCAGTTGTTTTTGATAACAGCATTTTTCTTTGCATGTGTTAATAGTTTTATGTCCTACCCTGCTAACATGAAACAATTGTGTTAAAGTAACTAAATATGATTAGGTATATGCCAAAAATGGATGCATTATTTTTTTTAAGTGTGCGGCATGTTTTCACTCTGCTGCTATTTTCTGATTGCAACATTTCTCCTTTTCAGCTTTTTTGCTTTGCATGTGATTTTGTGTGTTGGCCTGATTTTTGTGTTAGCTAGTCTAATTTTTGTTTATGGGCCTTATTTTGCTTTTTGTATTAGCTGCACAGTTATGTATTTGCATCATTTTTGCAACCCTCAGTCACTAGAAATTAGAATTATTACAGAGGCGCTGTAAGTCAGAAACGCAGGGTCTTTTTAGATTAATTGTTGAAAACAAGTATATATTTGGATTTTATACCAGCGAAAATGGATCAAACAGTTTGGTCAACTCAACAAAGGGAGACAATAATAACAAAACCTCAGATTACATTTTGGGGAAAACAAATTCAAATAAAGCACTGAATTTCAATGAGAAATACAGAGTTTAAACTAAGTGTTCCATGTTAAAAATTACATCCATTTCCAAGTTCACATTTCTAAAAGTCCTCTGTAGGTTTTTGATAATGTTAAAGGTATAAATACAAAGGTTGCATTAACTTATGGAAAAATATTTCTATGGACAGATGGAGACAAACTTTAAAGTTCAAGACTATGTAGACAACCAACGAATAAAATAATTTACAATGCATGAAATAACCCTTGGAAGTATAAAATAATAAAATTATGATAAATAGATAGATAGATAGATAGATAGACAGACAGACAGACAGACAGACAGACAGACATAAGACTGAGACATAAAGGACAACTGCTTTATGTCATAATTTACAAAAATGATGAACAATATTGTATGATATATGCAATTGTTATTTATTTTTTAAAAAAGATCTGCAGCACTTTATTCATGGCTGCTCATTTGTCACTGTTGACAGCTACATCTGATGGCTCTCTTTCAGATGTCAAGCCTTCTAACATCCTGGTGAATTCCCGTGGTGAGATCAAGCTGTGTGACTTTGGAGTGAGCGGACAGCTCATAGACTCCATGGCCAACTCCTTTGTGGGCACTCGATCTTACATGTCGGTGAGTTCAGAACACAAAGCGGCTCTCATATCACTGCTCCAGAAATTATTATCATAGAATTAATATTTGCTGTTCAATGTAACTGATTAAATCTAATGTTTATTTTTCAGCCTGAGCGTCTACAGGGCACACACTATTCTGTTCAGTCAGACATCTGGAGCATGGGTCTGTCTCTAGTTGAAATGGCCATTGGGCGCTTCCCTATCCCCCCACCTGATTCCAAAGAACTGGAGCAAATCTTCGGATACCCGGTGGAAGGAGAGGCAGCCCCCAGCGAGTCCTCTCCAAAACCATGTCCCCCTGGGCGTACGGGCAGTTGTAAGTAGAACACAGGAGCAACCAATCAAGTTGTTTAAATGTTTTTCTCTGCCAAATTTAATCTTAACACATAGTTATTTTCCTTTTTAGCTTATGGACCAAACAGCAGACCACCCATGGCTATATTTGAGCTGCTGGATTATATAGTCAATGAGGTAAGTATGTCTGCTTTATTCTGTGTTATGATCACTTGCTGTCCTTTATCCTAACATAATGTTTTGTTTTAGCCTCCACCAAAGCTCCCTGGAATATTTAGCACAGAATTCCAGGACTTTGTGAATAAATGGTAAGTAATAGAGAATTTGTTTTTTTTTGTTTTTTACACTTACTGTTATGAAAATCAGCATATTTAACAGATTTATAACACATCTGCTATTCAAAGCATAATCCTGTTTTTTGGGGGGGTTTTCCGGCAGCCTGATTAAGAATCCTGCAGAGAGAGCAGACTTGAAGCAGTTGATGGTAAGTGAGCATGTAGACATTTAAACCTCCACTTATTGTTTAATATTTATTCTTTAACCTTCCCTTTTCAGGTGCATCCTTTTATCAAACAGTCTGAGGCGGAGGAGGTGGACTTTGCTGGCTGGCTTTGCAGCACCATTGGACTCAGTCAGCCTGCAACACCCACACATGGCACCAGTATGTGAGACTGTCCATTGCAAAGCCATAACTATATATGACCTTTGATTGATCTTTATTCTTGATAAGTGTTTTGATTTTAAGCAGTTGGTCAAATGTTAAAGTTTCAGGTGCATCTCAAGACATTCAAACCTGAAGAAGTTTATTCAGTGCAGTGTTTGCATAAATTGTAGACTGATTACACACAAGTATATTTTAATGCACTTTTATTCTGTTAAGCAATAAGGCTTACAGCAAAACTGAGCTTTTTTGCCAAAACAAAATTAATCATATACCGTATTTTCCGCGACCATAAAGCAAAGAGCACAGGACTAAAAGGCGCTTGATCTCAGTTATGTGTCCCATTTCTGTATTTATACACACACACATAAAGCTGCACGGACTATAGGGCGCGTTTTTATATATACAGGTACATGTCCTCTACTACCTTTAAAATACCTCTACTGCCTATTTAAAAATACAGCGGGGGCTTAAACTGACTTTATGTGCTTTATTCATGTATTTGTGCCGCTGGAAGTAATCAAACCTGGCAGCTGGCCGTGAAGAGACGAACACATCGCCCAGATGACACAACAGCGCTATGGTCACTCTAAATTAACTTAAAATCCCTTCAGAAACCTGCCCGGCCGAGGAATATGTTACCGGCTTTTTATTACCGTTATCCTGGTGCCTGCAGCTAAAATTATTTAGATGAAAAACACTTACTGCCAGCAGCGGTGAACCTGCAGCGGTGAGGCTGCTGATGAAAGGATTTCTGCTGTCGGTGCACCGCTGGTATGTGGGGGTCTGAGCGCCTCCGACAGAAATAGATAATCTGGATGAACTGACTGCAATTATTAACTTTTCAGGTGGCCTTTCTCACTTAAAAACATATATAAAACTACTTTATTCAACTGATCACAACAAATATAGCTGCAAGATTTAGATTATTTAGATGAAAAAACACCTGCCAGCCACGGCGAATGAAGAGGAGGAGGCAGCGCCCAGAGGCTGCTGTTGAATTAAGTTTTCAGGGGAGAGAAAAATACAGCGGGAGCAAAACTGAGTATGATTGTGCTTTATTCATGTATTTATTACAAAGTATTAATCAAACCCATCAAAGTCATCATCCTCTGGTATCTCAGCATTCCTCTGAATAAAACAGCTAAGCTAAATCAGACATGCCAGTTTCCCTTCTTAAGCTGTCAGAGTCACTTTCCGTGCAAGCGCAGCTCTCCTCCAGAAATAATGCGGCTTTTCGCGAAAAGCGAACAACAGAACCAGCAGACACAGTCCAACATCTACAATCCATCCACACAAACTGTGGCGTAATCTTCTTAGCGCTGCCTTCCACTTATCCTGAAAACTGTGGTGCTCCGCGTCTGTCATCCATGCGGCTCCCACGCCCATTCGCGCAGCCTTGCCCTTGAGCGGCTGCTTCCACCGATGTCGGCGGTGGGGAAGTTCCTTTGTCGAGGCCCCGGGATAGCGGCGAGCACAGCGTTCATTTGATTCATCTTTTTTTCACATACGGCTGTGAGATGAGCAGCTTAGCGATGGTGATCGCGTGGAAAAACCACCTAGTCTTCTCACATACACCTGTCTCAGCCACGCATCCATCCAGCCTTTTTCATTTGGGTTAATATCATATGTCATCAGAGCGCTGTGTCTGTCTCCCTGGCAGCTCCCAGATCCAGCTTTCTCCTGATTGGTTGATGCGGCGCGTCCAGCAGCAAAACTTCAATTTTTCCATCTGAGCAGCAGCAGCGGTTGGCGGTCGCGTCAGATGCTTAAGCGGCTCCCGGCGTGCTGCACCAAAACGCGCTGCGGGACCCATTGCTGCACTAATTGCCGCGTCAACCATTGACTTTGCATTCTGCTGGGGTCTTCTGCACCACGCTGGAGAAGCGGTTGACACGATGTCGAGCTGGCGTTAATTTGTACCCCCATGTTTTTCACATCAGCTGTGAGAGATGGAGATGAACTGCGCATGGAGTTGCATATTAACAGCGATGGTGAGGGTGGAAAAAACACCTGGTCTCCTTTACATTCCAGCCACTCTTTCATCATCTCCTCAATGAGGGTGGTCTCAAAAGGCCAGCAGTTACACAACGCACACATAGAGGCACACCGCACATTTTTGAGGAAAAAAAGACGTTTGAGTGCGCCTTATAGTGGTGAAAATATGGTACCTAGAAAAGTGTATTTTATTACAGACACGGCTACTTTCCAAAGATATATCCATGTGTACAGGGCATTGGTTGGTGTGGTGCCTCTATACTTCATCTTGACACTTCTATAGATCTGAGAGGTTAAATTCAGTTTTTTAATCAATTAACTTACTGACACGTATAGGTATGGCTTGTTCGCCGGCTAGTCAAACAGCGATAATACAAATTAATGCAGTTATTTTTTCAGACATTGGCCTGTTGGAAAATTAAATCATTTGTTAGCTGAAGGAAACATGAAATGCAATGATGTGCTCTACTTTTTTATAGTGAGAATGCGGGCAGCAGCATTCTTGATTTACATCAGAGCAAATTTTAAATGTAGAGCTTGCATTTTTCTTCAACTATTTTATCTAGTCTCTTTTTTTAGATGTCTTAACTTGGACTTCGGCTTTTTATGGCCTTCATTTAGTTTTTTGCTAGTTTTTAACTTGTCTTCTCACCTGAAACAACCTCCGGGATACATTATTTGGCTCTGGCATACCTTACGATTTTCCCCTAGGTCTTTCTACCACACAATTTATTTTGCTTTGCATAAATTGGAATCTGTATGACCCCTGAATATTCAGCTGTCAAAGTAAGAAGTAAACTGACAGCTTCTCCTTTTAGAAGTCCTGTGTGACAAAACAAAATGCACAGAAGCTGTCAATTGTTAGAAAATATAATTTATTTTAGCCCTTTAAAGCCAAGTGTACCATATTTGATACACGGGTGTATTGAGACCTCTGCATCATATGAGGTTTGTTCTTGAAAACAGACATGTAGTGAACAGATGTATGATTTACAGAATTGCCTAATTTATCAAAATTGATGCAAATAAATG
>JAGKQL010000988.1:9000-20753 GCA_018398635.1 Cyprinodon brontotheroides
TGAATACATATTTCTAAAAATAAATAAATCTTCAAAAGAAATCATTAATTAAATAATCATTTTTATAATTTTTATAAATATATAAATCTTAAACAACTATATTTTAACGTGAATAAATCTTGAAAAACATGAATAAATTAAGGTTATCTTAAAATATATTAATTTGAAATGAATTAGTAAACAAATCTTGAATTATGTAAAAAATAAAATAAAAAATAGATGACAATAACCTAAACATGTATTTTAAAATAAATATTTAGTTTTATCTAATATGGACATTTATTATATGGAATATTCATTTAAAAAAAATGTATTCAATGACATTGATTTAATTCTAAATAAAACTGTTCTCCATAAAGTTGGAGGTACATAAAACATGGCGATAAAAGGGCAAGGAAAGCTAAAACAAGATTACGAAATGAAAAGGCTGACAAAAAAGAAAAAAAAACAAACAGCCCCAGGAGCTCTAACCCTCAGTAATACACCACCCAATTCTGTACTTCTGAATTAAACATTTTTATAGCTGATAAAAAGAAATACCACTATCCAGATGAATGCACAAAATTAAACCAAAGAAAAAACGAAAATTATCTGTCATTTGCCCACATTGGTGGACTGCCACCCTATTGCCATACTGCACTTTTGCAGTTTCCGTTATTTTTTATTACCTAAAAATATGGAAAGACATTCTATATGCTTTGTTCAGACTCAGAACATCCCAACCTTTCAGAGAATTTAGGTATCCATAATAGAATGGATGGTCATATAATGATTAAAAAGGGTATTTGGTGCTGGTCCTTAAAGGTCTCTGAGTAGGGTGTGTAACATTGGTTGGGCTGAAAAGAAATGCCATATTTGCTGTTCTATGAGCCCCTAATGCAAGCCTGGTTAAAAAGCCTAGAATGGCCCTAGTAGTGTTTTCACTCCTTTTATCATTATGATCATGAATATTTAGATGAGCTGTTCGCTGATTGGTTGGTTTACAACAAAAGCAAAATTACTGAGCAAAGGCGCATCCTTGGCAACAAGCACTCACTCACTGAAACATCGAAATTGTTGATAAGGTAGGAGTGACCAAGGCGTCCGCTTTTCTTGGACATGTCCTACCTTTTCATACCTAAAAAATGTCCGGGGGATTTCAAAATCATCTGGGATTTTGATTGCGACTACAGTGCAGTAGCGTAGTGCAAACACACCAGGCACTTTCGAACCGAGCTGTCAGCTCGGGGCTGGTCAAAGGAACCCTGGTGGGCCGGGGCGAGGGGAAAGCCAGCGGGGCGGAGCAACCAAGCCCAACCTGGTGAAGGTAGCCTGGACACAGAGTGGCCCGGTGCTTAAGCCACCAGTGAACCAGTGGGCTGGTCTGTATGTAGTGTCTGGGGTGTGACAAAGGTACAGGCTAGAACCAAATAAAGGCAACATCCGGTTTCACGTCCAACTTGTCTACGTTTGGATTCACCCATTTTATGATGGAAGTTTGGGGTTTGAACTTCTCTCATGCGTCCATTTCAACCACTGAACTATCAATATTCATCTATGACAAGTTGAAAACTTCGTTTTGCATTCTATGACGATTTTTAATATCCAGGTAAAATGATACCCTCTTTGATTTGAGAATAAAAAAAATGTTTTTCATTTTATTTAAAAGAAAAATAAACTTAATGTGTCATGGTAAAGCAGAGAGGAACAAATCAATTATCTTTTTAGAATAAATTGTTAGGAATGAGTTGAAGATACAAACTATGAAGAGTACACTAGCAAAAACTGGCAGGTCATATTATTTAAGGTTCCTTTTAATTTTTTTCATTTGTTTTTTGCTCCTTATTTTAAAAGCATGTCATGGAAAAAAATATTGACATAAATAAGGTAAAGTCAAAATCTTTTTTTTAATCAAGGTGTTCTTTTTTTTTCTATGAAACAAGTAAGAAATAAATTTGGCTTATCTCAGGATTGTATAACAGTCTTTCCTTATAAAGACCACAAGAGATGCACACATCAAAACCATACAGTAAATCTTCACCCATCACAAATGATCCTGAAGCTTTTTAAAAACAGAAAACCAACCAGAATCATGCAAAGGCATGACCTAAAAAAACAATGAAAAAAAAACGAGGTTTCCCCTTCACCAAACTATCAGTCAGTCCTGTCTGTTATGTAAGTGTCATGCATGTTTGCTTTATAAATACATGTTCTGGATGTGAAGCATATATGAGTGGGTGGGTGTAAGATGAAGATGGCATCTTTCCATGATAAATAAATGAAAACCCCTGCCTTTTGTTTTAGAAGGAGAGCCACAGCGTTTAAATATAAGTCAGGCTTCCGGAATATTTACATTTAGAATGAATAGACTATCTGCCTGTTCTGGCTTATTCTGGGGTCTATCCAGTCATAAACTGAGACTCGTGCTACATTGTGCAATTCCACATTCACGCTTTTGTACAATGGGTCCCAACCATGACAAAACACAACAACGTTCAACCCCCAAAATGGAGGAACACTATTACGTCAAACTAAACAAGCTGTTTTGGGTTTTTTTTCAGAGGAGACGCTACACTTAACAGCATGTTAAATTTGGCAGAAATTACATTGCTACAGAGTGTATTTGATCATAAGGTTGAATGTTTTGTACACACAAAACATACATCGTTATCTAACCGTTTGCTTATAAAAATACAGGCCTGTCGTTCATGATTTAAATATGAATAACGTCTGCAGAAACATTGATAAGGCCTGTTAGTCATGATTTAAATATGATTACAGGCCTCAGTATAAAATGTAATTCCAGTATATGAGCAGTAAAGAAGCAGCGTCACACAAACAGTATTATGATCGACACACAAAAAAAGTACAAGTGTATAAACATCTAAGAAAAACATTTTATAAGCAGTTATTAAGGAGAGGCTCTAGTTAAACATCATCAGCCAAGAAGTATATTGTGATTTTGAGGCGTGTGTTTAGAAAAATCTTTGTAAACATTCTTTTATATAGATTCCTTGACTGAATAGGGCCCTAAAGACACAAGTAAGATCTACTGTACAGTATACGGTACACAAATATATGGTAAAACATCTGTTTACACATTTACACAAAGTAAAACAAACTTCTGAATTCAAAATTTGATGACTAATTTGTGGCTAAATGCTTGTGCTTTGCGAAAAGTTAAAATTGTCATAGATCCCTAAACGGGGACAGCGGCAGGGCAAAAATTGTCTAAAAGTGACAGTGCAATTACCTGAACCATTAGGCCTTGATTATGAAATACCCACATGGTCTAAAAAAGGTTGTGGGTTACTAATAATAAAGCCGTAACAGTGGATCTCAATGGTTTACCAAGAAAATCAGTTTAAACTTGTAAGCAAAATCAGATTCCGACAGTATTGCAAAAGTAAGCCATATTGTTTTACTTATTACATAAATCATTTTTGTATAGAAATTTTTTTAGTTTTAGATGCTGGAAAAAATTGTGCTTTGTTTACCTTTACTATAACCGATTAAGTGGCCAGAGGTACAATGTTGCATAAGCGCAAGGTAAGAGGTTTAAAGGGGAACGCCGTTTTTTTACATTGGGCCCTTGATTTTACGTTATTACATCATCTTCTACTCACCCATATGAGTTTTGTGTCCTTTGGAGCTGTTCTGAAGATATTCCGTTAGGTTATATCTGTTGGGATCTGGAGCTGTACCACCTTCCTCCAGCAGAGTGCGCCGTGGGTCTCCTGGAGCTGGAGTCTTCCAGCACACCTGAGACGCATCTACTCATCAAGAGACCTGCCCTTTATAACCAGCTGCCAGACCAACGCCCTCGACGCCGCAGTGTTGACCTAGTTTGGAAACCTGTCTCTAACCTGAAGCTCTGGATGAGCTTAACCTGCCGAGATTGCCCTCGTGTGCGAAACCTGAAGATTCCTATGTGGATTCCCCTGCTGCTCTTAACTAAGAGCTGGAAACTCTGATCAAGGTCTGCCATTAAAGTCAGAAGCAAGACGCTGCAGCTACTCTTGGACTCTGCTGAACAAACAGTCTCTGGACCCAACGGTTCCCTCTCTCTCAAAGAGAAGCCCGGACTCTATCAAGGTATACTCTTGAATTATCAAAGACTCATAACTCATCAGCCTGCTTCCTAATCAAACTATCATCTCTGCAGACTTCAGTGAACCAGCCCGGACCAGTTCCTGATCCAGTTCATGATCTTGTGTTTTTGTGCATACTCAATAAACTCTGTTAAACTTTTACCCAGCCTTTCCGTTGTGTTCTGCATGTGGGCTAAGAACCTAAGACCCATCATGACAGAACACTGCGGCCAAACACAAAGCCCAGCAGATCACCTCCGTCAGAGGCTTGAGGAACAGGACGCTCAGATCCATGGACATGCGCAAACCCTCCGTGAGTTGCATACCAAGATTGAACACCAGAACCAAATGCTTCAAACATATGCCAGCTACATGGGCAATGCTAACGCCACGCCAGCGGTACGTCCAGTTCCGGATCCACTTCCGCCTCCAAGGTCACCAGTAGTGACGTCATTTCCTGAGTTCCGTCCCAGTCTCCCTGAAAAATTCTCAGGTAACCAGAAGGATTGCAAGGGATTTTTGTTCCAATGTCGACTAATTTTTGAACATTCTCCTGGCAGTTTTCCGAATGATAGAAAGATGATATCATTTATTTTGTCCCAACTCACTGGACGAGCCCTTGAATGGGCGGAGGAAAGGTTCTCTTCTGAGTCCAGTTTCACGTGTACTTTTTCTGAGTTTATTTCAGAATTTTCCCAGGTATTTAACCATGACTCTGATCAAACTATTGACTCCCGAGCTCTGCTGAATTTGAAACAGGGCAATTCCACAGTGGCTGAGTTTTCCATCGACTTCCGGGTCAAAGCCGCAGCCTCTGGGTGGAACGAATGTGCACTTAAAAGTGCTTATTTTAAGGCCCTAAATGATAACATCAAGGATGAACTAGCTACGATCGACGTACAAACTAGTTTAGAGGATTTAATCCGCTTAACCATCAGGTTGGATAACAGACTCCGAACTAGAAACAGCACTAGACAAAGAAGTCTAAATTTTTCTGTGCCTGCCCCTGCATTTAATAATGCTTCTGTTTTTTCTGGATCCACAGAACCTGTTTCCAAGCCAAGATCAAAAAACCAGACTAATTCTGTTCCTGTCCAAGTCTCTCACTCAGATGGAGCGGAGGTCGAACCCATGCAGATTGGACACACAAGGCTAACTCCTGAGGAAAGACAACGACGTTTCAGGGGCAATCTGTGTCTATACTGTGGTGAGACTGGCCATGTCATAGCTTCATGCCCGGCTAAGTCAAAAGCCAGGGCCCGTCAGACTCCTCAGTTCCTCTGACGGGCCCTGGCATTTGAAAACTGAAAAGGCTCCTCATTTGATGCTACCTGCTACACTTTTTTTTCAAACCAGAATCTCACCTTGTCTGCTTTCATTGACTCTGGATGTGAACGTAATATCATTGATTCTAACCTGGTTCAGCAATTACAGATTGAAACAGTTCCGTTATCCAAGCCTCTCAGAGTATCCGCTATTAATGGAAAGAAACTCCATCAAGTCACTCATCAAACACAACCTCTTGAGCTGTTGATCTCCGGAAATCATCGTGAGACATTAACTTTTTTTGTTTTTCCTTCTGCATGTTCCCCCTTGGTACTTGGTTTTGAGTGGCTGGAACGACATAATCCCCATATCAACTGGGCTGAACGCCACATTGAGTCCTGGTCCACTCCCTGTCATGAGACATGTCTTCGCTCTGCAGCTCCCGCTGTTCAGTTTCCTAGAGGTAGTGGGAGAAGGACTCTCCTGACCTTCCTTCTGTCCCTTCCGAGTATCATGATCTGGCTCCTGTCTTCAGTAAGGTCAGTGCTACGTCTCTTCCACCTCACAGACCCTATGACTGTGCCATTGAGTTATTACCAGGAGCTCCCCTGCCCAGCAGTAGACTTTATAACATCTCTAAGCCTGAACGTGAGACCATGGAAAAGTATATTAACGAGTCTCTGGCTGCTGGGATAATCCGTCCATCTTCTTCTCCTCTTGGTGCTGGTTTCTTTTTTGTGGGCAAAAAGGATGGTTCCCTACGACCCTGTATAGATTACAGAGGCCTTAACCAGATAACCGTCAAAAATAAATACCCACTTCCATTACTAGCATCAGCATTTGAACCTGTTCAGGGGGCAACAGTCTTCACCAAGCTCGATTTAAGAAATGCTTATCACCTTCTTAGGATAAGAGAAGGAGACGAATGGAAGACAGCCTTTAAAACCCCTTTAGGCCAATTTGAGTATTTGGTCATGCCTTTTGGTCTCACAAACGCTCCTGCATGTTTTCAAGCGCTCGTCAATGATGTCCTCAGAGATTTTTTGAACATTTTCGTGTTTGTGTACATAGACGACATTTTGATCTACTCCAAGAACCTATCAGACCATAAGAAACATGTCCGCCTGGTCCTTCAAAGACTGTTGGAAAATAAGCTCTTTGTAAAAGCAGAAAAATGTGAGTTTCACCAACCATCTGTCACCTTTTTAGGGTTTGTGCTCGAGGGCGGGCAGGTTAAGCCATCCGAAGACAAGATAAGGGCAGTTCTGGACTGGCCGA
Organism: Cyprinodon brontotheroides; assembly: GCA_018398635.1. Classification (NCBI taxonomy): domain Eukaryota; kingdom Metazoa; phylum Chordata; class Actinopteri; order Cyprinodontiformes; family Cyprinodontidae; genus Cyprinodon; species Cyprinodon brontotheroides. The sequence continues at coordinate 15,615 of JAGKQL010000988.1, forward strand.
CACCTGAAAACCGCAAACAGCTTCCGAGATTCCTTGGTTTTGCAAACTTTTACAGACGCTTCAACAAAACTTCTCACCAACCACCTTCAGGCCTGTTGCATCCTCTACCTGTTCCTACTCGTCCCTGGTCTCACATTGCCGTCAATTTTGTCACTGGTCTCCCGATTTCCAGAGGTATGTCCACCATTTTAACCATCGTCTACCGTTTCTCCAAGTCTTGTCATTTAATTCTCCTTAGAAAACTTCCCACGGCTTTCCAGACGGCACAGCTTCTGGTGAAGCATGTTTTCCGGCTCCATGGCATCCCACAGGAAATTCTCTCTGACCGCGGTCCACAGTTCATCTCCCAAGTATGGAAAGCCTTCTGTTCTGCACTGAACTGTAAGTCTTCGCTCACCTCTGGTTATCACCCACAGTCTAACGGGCAGACGGAGAGGATGAACCAACAACTTGAGTCCACTCTCCGCTGCCTGACCTCAAACAACCCCACTGACTGGAGTCAGTACCTGACCTGGATCGAATACGCCCACAACTCACTCAAGTCAGCTTCCACCGGTCCTTTCCCCGTTTCAGGTTAGCATCGGTTATCAGCCTCCACTTTTCCCCGCAGACTGAGAGAGAGATCTCAGTCCGTTCAGTCCATCAAAACATCCGTTGTTGTCAGGGGTCTGGAAGGACACCATCGCCACCCTCAACCGCTCTTCTTTTTCCACTAAACGCTTCGCTGACTCCAAGAGACGTCCAGCCCCTGACTACTCCATAGGCCAAGAGGTATGGCTTTCCACACGAGACATTCCCCTCAAGGGGATGTCTTGAAAACTGTCCCCCCGATTCATTGGTCCCTACAAAGTTGCTCCAGATCATTAACCCTTCTGCTGTACGTCTACACCTTCCTCCGAGTCTCAGTATCCATCCCACGTGCCCCATGTCTCCCAGATTAAGCCTGTTGTCTCTAGCCCCCTTTGCCCTCCTTCCGACTCCCCTCCACCCGCTCTGGACATCGATGGACATCCTGTCTTCACCGTCCGCCGGATCGTGGACTCCCGTCGGCGAGGTCAGCGGTTGGCAGTACCTGCGCCGATTGGGAGGGCTACGGACCGCTATTACATGGGTGCCTGGCTCTTACATCCTCGATCCTTCAATTATCGAGGAGTATGAGAGCTCCCTCCCGGCGACATCTTCTGGACCACCAAGAGGCGGTCGTTGAGAGGGGGTACTGTTGGGATCTGGAGCTGTACCACCTTCCTCCGGCAGAGTGCGCGCGCGTTGGTCTCCTGGAGCTGGAGTCTTCCAGCACACCTGAGACGCATCTACTCATCAAGAGACCTGACCTAGTTTGGAAACCTGTTCTCTAACCTGAAGCTCTGGATGAGCTTAACCTGCCGAGATTGCCCTCTCGTGAGCTTAAAACCTGAAGATTCCTATGTGGATTCCCCTGCTGCTCTTAACTAAGAGCTGGAAACTCTGATCAAGGTCTGCCATTAAAGTCAGAAGCAAGACGCTGCAGCTACTCTTGGACTCTGCTGAACAAACAGTCTCTGGACCCAACGGTTCCCTCTCTCTCAAAGAGAAGCCCGGACTCTATCAAGGTATACTCTTGAATTATCAAAGACTCATAACTCATCAGCCTGCTTCCTTATCAAACTATCATCTCTGCAGACTTCAGTGAACCAGCCCGGACCAGTTCCTGATCCAGTTCATGATCTTGTGTTTTTGTGCATACTCAATAAACTCTGTTAAACTTTTACCCAGCCTCCGGTGAGTGTTCTGCATGTGGGCTAAGAACCATCATGACAATATCCAAGTAACGTCTTCCTATAGGCAACCACTTGAAGGCACAAACTAAACTGTTCATAATGTATTCTTTATGGTACGCCAGCATTCATAACATGTAGGCGAATCACTGTCCCTAGACATCCGCGGTTATATTTTTTATATTTATATTTTTTAAAACAAAGCGGCATGTGTATGACGTCATCCGCGCGCGCCGGCTACTGTTCATTTTTCCTGTCTGCTGAACTGCAGCTAGTTTTACTTACATGCCTGGAAGATGTGTAGTGCTACTACCACAGATGATCTCGCTCTCAAAATGGGAATTGAATGATTCAGATTAGCTAGCCGAATATATAAGAGGTAGAGCGTAGCCGCCTGGTGTAATGTACATTGGTTAAATAAAGTTTTTTGGAAAAAAAAATCTGGCGCGTAAACATCAACACACGCTGAAGGATTTTGGCAAGATATGAATATAAAAATATAACCACGGATGTCTGGGGGACAGTGATTCGCCTACATGTTATGAATGCTGGTGTAACATAAATGATAAATTATGAACAGTTTAGTTTGTGCCTTCAAGTCCTTTGCTCATAGGAAGACGTTACCTGGATCCTGGATATAATGGAATATTTTCAGAACAGCTCCAAATGACACAAAACTTATATGGTTGAGTAGAACATGATGTAATAACGTAAAATCAAGGGCCCAATGTAAAAAAAAAAACGAAACGTTCCCCTTTAACTGGTCCACCAACTTCAAGAGATTTTTGGACTTTTCTTTTTGGAAGAAAAAGTCCAAAATGAAATGGGGATAAGCACGTCAGCATTCAGATTTCGATGCCGAGTTGATTGCTGGGTGAGAAAGTATAACCAGCAAATGGTGCAAAACTATGCTTATACCTGCTGATAGCACCTGGTGCAAAAATTACTTTCAGGTTCGAAAAAGACTAAGAGAGCACTATCAGGACAAATACTAGGTGTATTTTTTTTATTTGAAGGTTAATATATGGTTTTTTTTGCCTTCTTTCAGTGACATATTCCTTGAATGGGCCCTTTAAAGCAGAAACTGAAATATTAAATTATCTGTTGTTTTAAAAACTACTGCTAATATGATATCAGTTATTACTAGACTATTCATATGTTAGGGTTGTATAACATAGTTGAAATACTATAGGTAATAGTGTAATATTTTGTAATATAGAGGTGTTTAAATCTCTAGGGAAGCCTATTTTGCATACCCAAACAGAAAAGCAAAATAACTTAGGGAATTGTAAGCAATAAATTACATGTGTGATACATATTATTTATACATTTAACATCTTTTAGTTTTGCACAATATATAAATGAAAACTGAATGAGTAAAACACAGTTCAAGCTGCATCAGTTCAAACATGACTCAAAGTTGTTCTGTTTTTCTGAAAAAATAATAGGTCTTTTTATGAACAGCAGTAGTAAAGACATGCTTGCTTTTTGGGGCTGCTTTGTCATGTCTACATTTTGACGCTGTTACATCTATGTTAATTGTGCTTTTGGTGCTCTCATGTGTCCTGCAAACAAACTTGGTGGTTCAATTGTGGATAAATCTAAGTTTCAAACTATGTTCTAACATTTCTGTATTGGTTAACATTTTACCGGTGTAATTTTCATGCATCCTGAGTTATTAGTTGTAATCGCTTTAAATTTTTAATGTTTAATTCAAAATATTTACTTCAGCAATCAGTCGGAATCTAAGGTAAACGTGAAGGCTGCAAATTTAGTCCACTGAAACTGTTCTAATGAAAGGGAAAAGATGCTGCTGCTGTCACAAAGTCTAGATGGTTAAAAGAAGACATTTAAATTTTGAAGAACTTTTTTCTTCAATGTTTAGAAATTCTGCCAGCAAAATGTGTCTTGTTTTTTCCCTCCCACCATTTAGTGTTGAACTAATGTATAAACAACCCCCTGAAAAAAATATGATGGCGAATAAAATCAGTTTGACAAGCTTTGACGGAAAAAACCGTCTCGGAAAAACAAATAAACCTTAAGGCCCATGTATCTAGTGTTATTTCACAAAGAGACCGTGCCTGCCTGAGCACATGAAATACAGAATGACCTTAAGGAAAATGGTCCATTCAGATGAACACTTACGATATGAAAGAGTAACAGGAAGCGTGTCTGTGTTCCTTAAAAAGCTGTTACGTAAGGCAGGGTCTGTTTGGGACAGATGTGATGCTCTTTTGCCATAGTTCAGTTGAGTGCAACTGGACTTTAATGAGCAGGACAGGAGTCCAATTATTTTATATCTAATAGAAGTAGGTAATATTACAAAGAAACCGAATGTCTGCTTAAACATCCTACTTTTGCTGTTAAATCCTATTTCAACCTCTCCCATTTCCCTTTTCTTCCATGTCAGGTAAATTTTATTCATTTAGCTGGCAACCTAAAAAGTTTTGTTGTTCTTATTTTGGGAACTATTTTTTCCAAACACCCTATAGAGAGCCCCTCTATCCCTAGAACCTTTTATAATGACTCATCTAAGGACTTAAACATTGTTTTAAAAAGGATTTAATCCCTTATACATTACTTTTTTTGCCAGATTTACTGCATGTTTTAGCTTGTTTGACAAAGATCACCTGAGTAAACACATCTTTTAAATAAAAATTTGGTTTTAATAAAAAATATTGCAACCAATGTTTAAAGTAAATGAGTAATTGCTAAAGTGGTATGGATGGGATTTTGTTCCATTTGTTGTTGAAATAAAGAACGTATTTTCAATGGAAATTTTAAAAATTAAGTCCATAAGCTTCCTGATTGATAAAAAAATAAGCTTTTTGAAGTTTTTAAGTTAATGACTTTTCAGGATGTCACCAAAAAGCCCAGATCAACATCTTAAGCTGAACAAGCCTTATTTACCTCAGGGTGACTTTCATGTCTTTCATTTGAAAGCTCACAGCAAAGAAGAAATCCTCCCCTACCCACAAAATACACAAAATCTCAAAATGTTTCATCTCAGCGAACCCCAGTACTTTAGGGGACAAATGTTGTCTACGGATGAGACAAAAGAGATACATTTTGGCAGGGGTTTGTCCTATTTCACCTCATGTCTGACTGTCATTACAAAGCAGGACAAACCCAATTAGGCCCACTACACTGAAAAAAAAATAATGCAACAAGTTTTGCATTTAGTCTATCATAATTATTTTATGTCCTACCCTTCTAACATGAAACAATGGTGTTAAAGTAACTAAATATGATTAAGTAACACTTCCGTGTAAGTTTGAAAAAAAACAACAATCAACTGGACTTTGTTTTCAAGGTTTGAAGACGTTTCGCTTTCCCTCCAGGAAGTTTTCTTAATTCAAAAACTTTTACAGAATGACTATGACCT